>JAJJMC010026387.1:109706-296334 GCA_023531435.1 Papaver californicum
TTATGATATATTTTAATCATAGTATGAATATACAATAATGAAAGCGAGAGTAATAAAATGAGATCGAATATGTGTATTTCCAGCCATTGCAATTTGAAAGTTTAAACCGTCCTTGAGTATGTCCAATTTCTTAGTTGATTTGAACTTTGGTTCCAAATCCTCCTTCTCACTTTTAGATGGTGTATAGAATTCTATGAGAGTGAATTTGGTGACCTTAATTCTAATTTTTTACTATCATTTCCATATACTAACTCTAGTCATCATAGAGTAGTTGCCATGATAGGATGTAGTGGGTGGTTTTCTAAAGTGGGGAAGAATTATGGGGAGTTACCTTGATCAATTGCAACTTCCCACTAAATGGATCACCTTCTTTTTCTCTTAGTTTTAGGCCATATGAAAAAAAATGTCTAACATTCTCCCACTTGATCCATTTCACGAGAGACTCCATATACGGATCATGACGACTAATTCTCTTTAAGAGCAAGAATCAATCTTCCATGTATCACAACATATTTATTCTTTCACCACTCACACTTAACTTAATGAGTAAACCATATGTTTACTCTAGGTCAAACTATAATGATATTTCTCAACAAGATAACCAAAGTAAGTACGTACATAATTCCAAATGAAAAATAATCCAACTAAATGAAATTTTCGGAAAAAACATAAAAAAATATACTACATAATGGGACCAAGTCCCATCCTTACTACATGATCCTTGAATCCTTTAACATGCATGCCTTTATTCAAGGGACCAGCTATCATCAATTCAGTGTTAATGTGTTCAATGATCACTTTCTTTTCCTGCACACGTTCTTTTACGGCTAGATACTTTATGTCGATGTGTTTACTTCGACTTCCACTCTTATCATTCTTATCCATGAAGACAGCAGCTGAATTGTCACAATACATTCTTATTGGTCGGCTAATAGAGTCAACAACTCTTAGCCCAGATATGAAGCCTTTCAGCCATACACCATGTGAGGTATCCTCAAAACAAGAAACGAACTCAGCCTCCATTGTAGAAGTGGCCGTCAAGGTCTGCTTGGAACTCCTCCAGGATATTGACCCATCAGCTAGCATAAACACATATCCTGATGTGGATTTACGCGAATCATTGCAGCCACCAAAGTCAGAATCGGAGTAGCCTACCACTTCAAGACTATTTGTCCGTCTATACATAAGCATGTAATCCTTAGTTCCCTTAAGGTACCTCAACACTTTCTTCGCAGCCTTCCAGTGATCGATGCCCGGATTACTCTGATATCTTCATAATACTCCAACGTCATATGAAATGTCGGGTCTAGTACAGACTTGAGCATACATAATGCTACCAACAGCTGAAGCATATGGAACATTTTTCACTTGTTCCCTTTCAATGTCATTCCTGGGGCATTGATCCAAACTGAACCGATCCCCTTTTACAATGGGTGTTACACTTGGTGAACAAACTTTCATACCAAATCTTTCTAAGACTTTGTTGATATAGGATTCTTGAGACAAACCTAAAATGCCTCGAGATTTATCTCTATGGATCTTTATGCCAATGACATAAGACGCATCACCCATATCTTTCATATCAAAGTTACTTGAAAGAAATTAGTTCACCTTATATAGCAATCCTTTATCATTGGTTGCGAGGGAAACATCATCCACATACAACACAAGGAAACAAATCTTGCTCCCACTGAACTTATGGCTTGTGAAAATGACATAGGATCATTATCCGAATTTCGCAGATACACTAAATAGTCACTAGAAATAGTTGATTTCCTTGCTCTATTATATCTCCTCAATGGAACTTGTTCATCCTCACGATGAACAGTTTGTTCCTCATTACCATGATGATCAATTATATTGTTGTCAACTTGTGGAACCTCAATGGTTGGTTGTCTAACACGCAATTTAGGTTGAGGTGTGTGAATGACAATCAACTTGTCACTTGAAACAGTAGGTGGAAGTTGATCATTATCTTTTTCATTAACAATATCTTGAAATTGATCACTCCCACTAATCAAGTCATTCTTAAGAAATTTAGCATTTCTTGATTCCACAATTCTAGTGCTATGAGACGGACAATAAAATTTACAACCCTTAGACCTTTCATCATATCCAATGAAATTCCCACTAATAATCCTTGGGTCTAGCTTCTTCTCTTGCGGGTTGTACACTGTCACTTCAGGCGGGTATCCCCATATGCGCACATGTTGCAAACTTGGTTTCCATCCTTTGAATAACTCAAAAGGCGTCTTTGAGACGGCCTTGGAAGGAACCTGGTTTATTATGTACGCTGCCTTCTTAAGAGCTTCTACCCATAAAAATGATGGAAGTGTAACATTACTTCTTATACTTCTCACCATGTCCATTAAAGTTCGATTTCTTCTTTCTGCTACACCATTCTGGTCCGGAGAACCAGGCATAGTGTATTGGGCAACAATCTCATGCTCTTGAAGAAATCTTGCAAATAGACCTGGTGCTTGTCCGTTCTCGATGTATCTACCATAGTACTCTCCATCTTTATCTGATCTCACAATCTTAATGTGCTTATCACATTGTTTCTCTAGTTCAACCTGAAACAATTTAAAAGTATCCAAAGCTTCGTCTTTAGAAAGAAGTAAGTAAAGATACATATATCGTGAATAATCATCTATGAATGTGATAAAGTATTTCGGATCATTAGCGTTTATGTGTGGACAACAAATGTCCGTGTGTATGCTCTCTAATAAGTTTGAACTTCTTTTGGCACCAATTTTGTGTTTGTTAGTTTACTTTTCCCTTAATGCAACCAACACACGTATCAAAATTAAGAAAGTTCAAAGTACCAAGTACCTCATCCTTTACCAATCTCTTAACTATCTCAATGGAGATATGTCCCAATCTCCGGCGCCACAAAATTGAGGAGTCCTCATTCATAATACATCTTTTTAACCCAGTATTAACATGCATAAAACTATGAGTGATATCATTTTACAAATAAAGACGATATAAACCATCAGACAAAATACCATCACCAATAACTTCAGAATTTATGAGAATACTAAAACCAGAATCCGAAAAATTAAAGGAAATTCCTAAAGGTACAAGTCTTGAAAATGAAATCAAGTTTCTAGTGAAACGTAGTAAATAAAATATTTTTTCTAGATGCAAAGTAAAACCACTACTTAAAAGTAAACTGCATGTCCCAACAGCTTCCACATGTGAACTCATCTGACTGCCTGAATTAATGTAGTGTTCATTTCAATTGGTTTCCTTAGGTTTGTCATACCCTCCAAGGTATTCGAAGCATGGATTGTAACCAGAGTCAATCCACCATGTACTATGATTAATATTAACCATATTAGATTCATTAACAAACGCTAGAAAATTATCACCCTTTAATTCAGGAATGTCACAATTGACATCATAAATGTTTCTGTTAGGATCGATGCTATAAGAAAACAACACAAAGAACAAAAAACAAGAACATAAAATTTACTTGGTTCACCCAAATTGGGCTACGTCCAAGGAGCGACTGCAGTTTTCACTATGATCTCAAAAAAGGGTTCCAGAGGAATACATTGATAATAATAAGATACAAACCCTAGTTAGGGTAACTCTCTATATATAGGGACTAACGGGCCGCCATTCGTTTCGGGTCAAGTGAGAAACCGGGTCGTGCACTACCAGGCTCCACACAAACATAACAATTTCCAGTTAAAATTGCCGCAAAGAAAAATATACACATGCTACAAAACTTTGAGACTTAAACTTAATCATGATTTACCAATGCAAGTCATGCATAAAAATCTGAATCTAGTGACATAAAACTTGCGTGTGGGCAAAAGTCCTACTCAAATTAGATTCATAACTACATGATGAAACTATTAAACCATATTCATTCCTTAATTTTTGTGGGTAGATTAAGGAACATAATTCAATATTCCACCCCAATTAATCATACAAATATAATAAAATTTCCTGTAGGCATATTTTATCATATTACATATGATTAATTACAAATTTATGTCTAGTTTCCACATGTGATTTCTTAAGAAAATTTTAAATAACTAGAGATGCTGTGGCTACTCTATAATTACTAAAATTATTAAATCACTTGACATATTTCTTTAATCTTTGTTCATGTACAATCCTAATGGTCATAATATATATAACTAATCATTTATAACCATTGCACATGTCGACAAATAATAATACACCAAATATATTGGAACAAAATTAATATGATTAAACATATTCTTTAGCAGTATATTTGTTTATAGTATATTATATATAACTAAATATACTAGAGTCTTTGGAAACTCTCTGATAAACACATTATATTGATTGTGGTTTTAAAAGTGTGGTATATCCTTGAATTGTTACTCATTTTCACAGAATCCTTAGATCGGATGCTTAAAGTTACTGACTCACAGTTTGAAAAGCAAGAACGAGCAATGATACTTGGACCACATTTGCTGCCTACATGATGTGGGGATTAATATATACTTTCCCTTCAGTTGATGGACTTTTCATTACGAAGATGTATCACGCTAGGATCCCAAAAAACAGATGCAATCCAGTAAAGACAGCTTCGAGCTATAGCTTGCATTGGAGAGGCTGAAGAGAAAGAGTTCAGCTTTCTGGCGAGTCAATCTGGAGTAAAAGGATTCGAACCTTTGCATGCCGGTATCAAAAACCGGTGCCTTTCAACTTGGCTATACTCCAAGTTAAGATCTGAATTCCATGAATCTCTCGGGACCGAGGAACTACATCTATTCTATTATATTAAATTACGTTATCCCTCTTTTTTGGTCGAATCCCTAAGGAGAAAGGGCCTAAGAACAAGGAAAAAGCAAACAATAAATCCAAGGTTAGGAACATCAAAGAAATGCATGGGATGGATGCCCTGGCATTGAGAAGGAAGATCCAAGTTGCTAGATCTGTGTCGTCCATTTTGTTTGTGCCCGTGTAACTAACATGGCATTTTGTGGTAAACTAGTGATATAGTCGCAGTAAACTAATAGCATTGTTATCTTTGCTAATTGCTTTACAAGTAATATTGTAAAAAAAAAAATGCCCTGCACACAGAAACTTCACAAGCCTTATCTCTTTCAAGGATCTTTTCAGAAGCACAAATAGACAGAACACAAGCAAATGTTACATAATTAAGTATTATATCCGTATACCTCATCTGCCTAAGCACTTCCATAGATTTATTCAAATCTCCATTTTTTACATAACCATTAATCATCATATTTCACAAAATAGAATCTTTATCAGGCAGTTTCTTAAATAACTCATGTGCATCGTATATGCGCCATTTTCAGCATGCATTTTAATCAAAGAATTATCAATAAAGATATCCCTTTCAAACCCAGTAGAAACCATAGATCCATGAACCAATCTACCCAAATTCAAAGAATCTAAATTGCTACAATCAAGGCAGAGGTGAAACATGCTCTGATACCAAATGTAAACCTATATGTATCTCCATGATATATTCTAATCATAGTATGAATATACAATAATGAAAGAGGAAGCAATAAAATGAGATCGAATATGTGTACCTCCAGTCATTGCAATTTGAAAGCTTAAACCGTCCTTGAGTATGCCCAATTTCTTAGTTGATTTGAACTATGGTTCCAAACCCTCCTTCTCACTTTAGATGGTGTATAGAATTCTATGAGAGTGAATTTGGTGATCTTAATTCTAATTTTTTACTATCATTTTCATATACTAACTCTAGCCATCATAGAGTAGTTGCCATGATAGGATGTAGTGGATGATTTTCTAAAGTGGGGGAGAATCATGGGGAGTTACCTTGATCAATTGTAACTTTCCACTAAATGGATCATATTTTTTTCCCTTAGTTTTAGACCATACGAAGAAAAAAAATATCTAACAATTTGTATTCACCTGAGCATCCTTTTCCTTTTCAAAACAAGATAACCCGAAACTCATAATTCTTTAGACTTTCTACCACAAATTCTTTCTCTCATGCTATAATTACTGAATTAACATGGCTTTCATTTTAATTTTAGTTAACCTTCTTCTTTTCTGTTATAGTGTTTGGGGCGCTTGCCTGTTATTTGACCAGTCAACTGTTAAGATGCTTGACCATTAGTTCTCTAAAATGCCACTATGTCTAAATAAAACTAACACCGTAAATTGTTTCTATTAGAGTAACCTCCCCAAGAATGATGACCCCAAATAAAACTAACACGGTAAAAAGTTTTTATTAAGTGTAAATTATGGACTGATTTCAAGATAGGAATAAATTAAAAAGATTTGTAGAAAAATATTAATTTTATCAAATATCAAGGGATTAAACAGAAAATTATCTAAATAAACTAGGAAGGTGGGAGTATAAAAATGTCCTCCTACGATTATAAATTATATGCTTTGGTTTCTTTTTTATTGTATTATGCTATGATAAGACTAATTCTTGTAAAGTATTCTTTGCATTTCCTTTGGATTCTTGTTTCAGCTCGCCAATTATTAGCTAATAACCCAACTATTTGTATTCATTTGTTCTGTTTTGGTTGTAATTTACTCTTTCAAAGATTCATGCTCACGGAATAATACTCCTGACATGTATATATCAAGGATTTTGGGTTGTCATGGAGGTTCACACTCTTAACATACACATGCTTCAAAAAAAAACATACACAGTACCATGCTATTCAAACCTCTAGCTATGATGCTAGGTTCACACTGTAAATCCAAATAGTCATGTTGTTGTAGTGTGCCCAAGTTAAAATAAGTATGAAATTCAAAGGTAGAATAGTAGTTCAAATTGGATATATGATTTAAGTTATTTCTAGTATGTACGATTTTTTATCTTTAAAGCTAGATGATCATATTATTAGTTCATCTTTCCTGTTTAGAGTGATGGTTGATATGGATCTAATTTTTTTATTAGGATTATTTATAAAATAAGATGTTGGCGGAAACTGAATCAGCATTGTTATAAATTGGGGAAGTTTTAGACTATGTGAAACTAATTAAAGGAGAATTTTAATGATATTTATAGAAGTTTTATGTTTATAGATTTTAAGGGATTTTATGAGATTATTTTAATGAGGAATCATATTTAATTTCCATAGGTCACTATAAATTCTGGTTTGAAGTTTACGCTTTTTTCTTTTGCCTATTTTATGTTTTGGTACCTAGTTATTCTATGTCAAATGTTCATGTTTGAGCTATAATTCTAACTTATGATTTATTTTTATTGTCAGCTGTGTATTAATGGAAGACAAAATTTTGCTAAAATTTTAAGGTATAATAACAAAAGATGAAAATATAAGGTTAATTTATTAGGAATCCAAGGACAGTAAAATTAAAAAACATTGGTTAATGATTATTATACGTTATTTCTAAAATTCTATTTGTATGTTTATAAAATAGGATTTTTTTCGACAATCTCTTAATATCGTTATGTCGTTTGAGCAGGTACTACGATGGGTTTGTGTTGATAATTGATCTGAATAATTAAGATGTTCAAAAGCCTTTCCTTCTTGCAAGATAGGTAGGTCTTCATTAGATTTCGAAATCAGTAATTTGACTTGCAACCTGTTCAACTAATAACTCCTTTGATGCTTCACCCCATGGCACTATGTTGCTTCAAGTTTTCTCCAATATCTCAATCCCCACTAACCTCGTTGGAGGGTGACATTATGCAAAATCTAGGTTAACTAACTAGACAAAAATCACCCACCTAGGCACCCATTAACACTTCATTAGTGACATTAGTGAGTATATAGGCGTTGCAAATGTTTAAGGTGTAAAATGGTAATTCATTTTCTCTATGATAATATAAAACCCATAGCTTTTAGTTGTAATGAGTATATTGTTCAGTTGTAACTTACTACTCCCTTCCTTGAATTTTTTTCCGTTCGCGTTGACTTAGTCAAGACATTAAGAAAACTACTACATAATTTTCCTAAATTACCTTAATTTTTTATCCATTTTATTTTTATAAAAAAGTTATTACTAACAATTATTGAAATTGATGACTTTATTTTAAATAGGAAATATGAAAGAAAGAAGAGAAGATATATTAAAATTTAAAAACTTTATCACTTTTAAAAATTGAATAATTATATTCATAGAGTATAAATATTATAATTAAAGAATTTAATCCTGGATAAAAATAAATTTAAAAATATCAATTATATCTACTTTTTATTTAAGTTGATATTTGTTTATATTTTAAATTGGATCTCATTAAAAATAAATTAAGGATTTATCTAAAAGTTTATTGAAACGAATTTAGGATCATATCACAGATGAGTATTCATATTGAAAACTTCTGTAGAAGCCTACTTAACACCATTTCTGTAGCGACCATTTTTCTGATCACCACAACCACCAATTGTAATCAAGAGAAAAAACAAAAACAAAAATGAAATTAACACCAGAGATTAAACGTGGTTCGGCGTTGATGCCTACATCCACGGGTAATGAAGATTCTGATTTAATTAGATGATTGATTTACAGAATTTTGATGTTCTCTCTTTTTTCTCACAGACAAAATTTGGAAAAGAAGCACCCCTCTCCTTCCTCTTAGTAAACTTTGGGGAAGAAGAAGATTTCTTTTCTCTCCCAAACCGTCCTTTCCTTCCAGAAGTAAAATTGACCAAAAATACCCCCTTTCCACGTGTCAATAAAGTCTGTCACGTGTCGATGGAGACCGCCACGTGTCGATGAAGATTCACCTGGGTTCGCCATGTGTTGAAGAAAATACACCACATCTCGCCATGTGTCGATGGAGTCTGCCACGTGTCCATATTGATCTTATCTTCAAATGGCCTCAATCCAATTTTGGTGCGGGCAAAAGATGGTGCGGGCAAGTGGTGTGGACTTGAGCTACGGGCTAGAGCGGAGCTTTGGCTTCGGACAGGAGCGTAGATTTGGCTGCGGGTAATGATTGGTTCAAATCTTCACTTCCTCAATTGTGTGGCGGCAATTGTTCAAATCTTCTTATGTTGCGTAGAGTGGGCTACGAATCTAGTGTTGTGGGAATTAATTCATTAGTTTGAAGTGGGAAATGCTTCATTCGAAATGTTTACTTCACCGCTTGATTTTGAATCTTGATTGAGTGCGGGAAATGAAAGGCTTCCTGCTGCGGACCATAAAGAGCTCCGTGTTGAGGACCTGACGGACCAAGCTGCGGGAATGACAAGCTCCATCTTGCGGACCTTGCGGACCAAGCTGGGTTGCTGCCAACTTGGGCTTGAGCTGTTGCGGGAGAATGATGTGGGAATGGGCTTCTGTTGCGGACCTGGCTATTGCGGACCTGGATGTTGCGGGAGTGATATAAAAAAAAGAGAATGATTCCATCAATTTTTGTGGCGGGAATGATTCCATTCAAGATAGTCACTTTCTATGTTGTGCACATGAAGACTTGTTTGGGAAAATGGCTTGAGTGGGGATGTTGGCTTGCACTGTTGGGTTTGGGTTGTTGCCGACCAAGATGGACTGCGTACAATGGGATGAAATGTTGTTGCGGGCTTGAAATAAGATGGGATGTCAAGAGATGATACTTGTTTCTCTTGTGTTGTTAGTGTACTTCATTTTTGGTACTCACAGTTTGCCCTCTTTTCTTGAGAGTTGTTCGAAGAATAATCTTAAGAAAATGACTTCACCATCCAGATCCCACAAGTGGTATGAACCTTGCCCCGTAATATCTTGTATCCTCTCATCACATTGTTCAAGTGAGAATTGAAAGTGATAATTGAGATGGGTCCTGCATCAGGTGTCATTTGACGCAGATTTAAACACACGTAACAATGCCTGTGTGTGAACTTATCATCTCGAGAAAGGCCCTGCATTAGGGGTGATTTGACGCATATTTGTTTAATGCTTGTAAGAGACTGTCAACTCGAGACGGGTCCTGTGTCAGGTGTCATTAGCTGCAAATTTTCTCATACGTGCCAATATCTGTGAGAACCTATCATCTCGACTGTAATATAAAATTTCATCTCTTGGAAGTAACTACGAGGACTAAGATTGCGGAGCATTACTTTCGGATCGTTACTTGCGTTATGAGATTGTAGCTTAGGAGCATCGTTGAACTTTGCCTTCACTGGACTATCAACATTCTTGGTACGTACTCTTAAGAAGAATCATCTTCATATTGTCATTAGACTTCCCTAAACCCGTATAAAGAAGTTCCTTATTGTTAAGCACAATGTCCTTGAGATGTCCTTCCTATTTAACCTTAGGTTTTTCATTCCCTTGGCTGAACCACTCATCCAATTTATCAAGCACATTGCCATCCCCAACTCCATTAGCTTCTACAAAAATGCATATCTAAATCACTATAAGAAAACACTTCATGCCTGCATCTTTTTGCTGATTACATACACCCACAACCTTCTTACTTATTTCTTCCAACAACTCTTGTGATATTCTCTCAACACCCCTGAACAGATCAAGCATCTCCATGATTCCCACCAACTCCTCAAGTAAAATTCAGTTTTGAGTGTCTTTAATCAGAAATTTACACCGGCTTCATTATGCGTTAAAATTCAGAAAATTATATCTCGTTTGAAACTAGATGAATCCCTCTACCACATAAAAATAACCAGAAAAAATATTGAGTTGGAAAGCTGAGGTAAAAGTTCCCATGAAAACGTGGACATGAAAACGTCGTCAGAAAATTTCAGTTTCAAGACTCTTTAAAAAAATCATTGAAAATTCATCACTCAATGGAATTCAAAAAGTTTGGTATTGCTGGAAAGCGGAGGAAGACCTCTTTAACATAAAAATGGTAGGTAAAAGTATTGGGATTTATAGATGTATCAAAACTACTCCGACAAACAGGGCAGGAACATGTTTCAGAAAGAAAGAAAAATCTGTTTTCAAAAGGTATATAGTAGTGTTGAAAGGTCTCAATAAAAGAGAACCAAAATCATTCCCTCAGAAATTTCAGATTTGATCTCGTACTAGTTAAGATCATCATGATATAAATCACTCTTAAGTTTTAAAGCCATTTTTTAAAAATGATAGATATAAATGAAAATGTGACAATGAACACTTATCTTGTATGAGTTTATTATCTTTCTGAGATGCTTTTGAAGCTTGTTGTTGTTGCAGTAGTACTTGGGATAAGTCACTGAAATTTTGTTGCTGTACTTCCTGCTGAATAGTTGGAAAGGAAACTGAATTCATCTAATCATCGAGTCTGAACTATTGGTGGTGCTGAACGTGCTACGTATTCAAAGAAATGTAAATTTTGAGTTGCGTCAACTGGTTGGACGGATGAAAACAAAATGAAGCCTCCTAAAATTGCAGATGTATACAGGTTGGAAGAGTACAAATGCAAACCAGCATGCACAAATTTGTCGTTACTTTCTTGGTTATTGTCTCACATCATCAGATTGCTTTGATCTCCATATAGTTCAGTTGTAAAAAGTCATTTAGTACTGGCAGATTGGTCCCATTACTCTAAAATCCTCATAAAATCCATGGAAAACTTGGAGTATTAGGCTGGTAATGGTATGGACTTGTAATTTTGGAGAATCGGTCACTCAAGCATTTCTTCAAGCAGCTTATGTGCGATTCTGTGGGTGATTTCAGCATGAAATTGTCGGTAATTTCAATCAAAAGTATACTCCTTCCCTGCATTCATACACACATTCATAATTTCCTTAAACCCAACTTTTCATTCATCTCATTTGCTCTCAGCTAATACCATCATCATTCAATGTTCACTTCCATGGAACCATCTCTTTCTCGGATCTATATCGTCTCTATTTTTCCAACACTTCAATTCAAGCTAATACCCTATTTAACAACACCAACATCTTCACTTCTTGTACTGCTAAAAACTTTCACAAGAAATTAATTAGTGATCTCAGATGAGTTTATCAATGGAAACCCATCTAATGAATTTTGATTTACAATTGCAAAAGCTTGAAAAAAGATTTTTCTCTAAAAAACTTTGATTCAAAACCAAGTTCAATTCCAAATTGTAGCGACCATTTTTCTGATCACCACAACCACCAGTTGTAATCAAGAGAAAAAAGAGAAACAAAAATGAAATTATCACCAGAGATTTAACATGGTTCGGCGTTGATGCGTACATCCACGGGTAATGAAGATAAATCGGTTTATTTGATGATTGATTTACAGAGTTTTGATGGTATATTTTTCTCTCACAGACAAAATTTGGGAAAGAAGCACCCCTCTCCTTCCTCTCAGTAAACTTTGGGGAAGAAGAAGACTTCTTTTCTCTCCCAAAAACGTCATTTCCTTACAGAAGTAAAATTGGCCAAAAGTCCCCCTTTCTCACACAAAAAAATGGTATTTAAAGGGATAAAAAAGATGACATTTACCAAAAATACCCCCTTGCCACATGTCAATAAAGTCCGCCACGTGTTGATGGAGACCACCACGTTTCGATGAAGATTCACCTCAGTTCGCCATGTGTCGAAGAAAATACACCACATCTCGCCATGTGTCGATGGAGTCCGCCACGTGTCCATATTGATCTTATCTTCAAATGGCCTCAATCCAATTTTGGTGCGGGCAAAAGATGGTGCGGGCAAGTGGTGCGGGCAAATGGTACAGGCTTGAGCTACGGGCTAGAGCGGAGCTTTGGCTTTGGACAGGAGCGTAGCTTTGGCTACGGGAAATGATTGGTTCAAATCTTCACTTCCTCAATTGTGTGGCGGGAATTGTTCAAATCTTCTTATGTTACGTAGAGTGGGCTACGAATCTAGTATTATGGGAATTAATTCATTAGTTTGAAGCGGGAAATGCTTCATTCGAAATGTTTACTTCATCACTTTATTTTGAATCTTGATTGAGTGCGGGATAAAAGGCCTGCTGCTACGGACCATGAAGAGCTCCGTGTTGAGGACCTGGCGGACCAAGTTATGGGAATGATAAGCTCCATGTTGCGGACCTTGCGGACCAAGCTGGGCTGCTGCCAACTTAGGCTTGAGTTGTTGTGGGAGAATGGTGCGGGAATGGTCTTCTGTTGCGGACCTGGCTGTTGCGGGAGTGATATGAAAAAAAAAAAGAGAAAGATTCCATCAATTGTTCTGGCAGGAATGATTCCATTCAAGATAGTCACTTTCTATGTTGTGCACATGAAGATTTGTTTTGGCAAATGGCTTGAGCGGGAATGTTGGCTTGCACTGTTGGGTTTGGGTTGTTGCGAATCAAGATGGACTATGTACAGTGGGCTGAAATGTTGTTGTGGGCTTGAAATGAGATGGACTGTTAAGAGATGATTCTTATTTCTCTTGTGTTGTTAGTGCACTTCATTTTTGGTATTCACAATTTCGTTGTTCACATTGTTGAATTTGGATATTTACTAGTAAACTATTATGAAGATATTCTTCCACGTTGTACTAAGGTAATAAACTTCAATCATGTCCTAAGAGTGAAACAACAACAACACATGTCCCGTGCCAAACATAAACTCGTGACCTTAAAATTCATGTATCAAACACTTTATTAACAAATTTCTTAAACATCATCTCAATTTAGTTTAGTTTTCGATGAATTAGAAGCAAATAGACATCGTGGACTCAGAATGTATGGGATATCTGCCCCAGCCAAACCCTTGAAAGTTGATACCTTTGCACTAATTTATTTTTTTTATTTTATTTTTCAGTTCTTAATTACACATACACCAGGTAAACAGGTAAATCATAGATTCAAGTATACAAACTTTTAGAAATAAGTGACACTAGAAATACGTGAGAGCTATAAGAGAGATAAAGAATGATACAAATATATTTTTCCTTTCTGATAGAATTCTGAAAAATCTATTTAAATAAATCATAATCGCACAAAGTGTATAATATAGAAGCGGTAAATACGGGTTGAATCCACAAGGAACGGGGACAATACTACAACCAATACCTTTAACAAACTAATCAAATATAATGTTTTGAGATTTTTAGAATGAAAAATAAAATAAATAAAATCAAACTAAATTTAAATTATACAGTGATGAAATCAGTAACTAGGGAATTTGGTTTCCACCAATTTAATCATGCTAAATTCATAGAATCTCCAAACGTATTTTCTATAATATTCGAGACAAATATTGGAATCAACCTCATATCTCTGAAAATATTTCAATAAAATCCTAAATATTTAGTTTCATCGATGCAATCTCCTTCGCTTCTAATGTAGCAATTCTAAAGCGTTATTTATCAATCCTAAAGTATACACCATCAAAGAATTTAACCCAAACACGTCATATCAAATGAAAAACATAAACAATCAAGAAAATCACATAAACAATTAAATACCAAACTATATGAAATGAAATTACTAGTCATTGAATCATACGAAAACGTTATTAAGGAGTTTACATGAATATACAACTAAAATTGGTTTCTAAATAAAACCCTAATCACAAAATCTAATAAAATATGACTATGGATTTTTTAAAACCCATTCAAAATAAATTAGCAAAAGTAAAAAAGGAAAAATAAACCGAGATGAAGTTAGAATGTTTTTTCCGTCTTTCTTCCGTCAAACCACAGTCCAAAAATACAGCCAAAATCCACCACCAGCCGTTAACCACCTTCACTATCTCACGGCCGCCAACCTTCTCTGTCTTTGTCCGTATCAGAACCTCCGTTTGTCTTCTTTCGCTTTTCTTTTATAGTCGCTGTCAGATTCAACCCATCAAAGACCAAACAAGCCTACTCTTCTTTTGCACGTGAAAGTCTATTCTTATTAGTGTCACGTCCAACTCAAATCAACCACCCTTTTCTGCCTGTAGCCTCCCTTAATTAATACACCCAATGCCGTGCCTCCGCTAACAAACTAATATGCACCGCATACCCAGCCAACATAACACCACCTCAACCACGTCACCTCCTCTCACTTTCTAACTGCCACCTGACTGTATAAGAAGTTTATCCCCACTACTCAATCAGCCATAACACTTCACTGCCGATCATCGACCACCTCAAAACTTATCATACTGCCACCTAGCCACGACCAACCCCAGCCACGCCCCATCCTTCACATCTTTTCTTTGTCTCGATCAGAACAGCACCACCTAGACTTGTAACCTCCTCTTCACTCACGTCATGTATCAGAAGTCTTAGCCAACTCCAAGAACTACGTCCGTTAAAAGCAATTTTAACCCATTTAGGCGTATTTATTCACAACTTCGAATTTTCGATATATCACCTATAAAAACACTTAAACACTAAAATTAATATAAAATTAAATACTAATAAATACAAAATAAAGTAACAAATTTATATAAATTTTACACTATCACTTTTCAATACTCTTTTTCAATCATTAGTATCATTAGCTTTTTTACGGATTCTTAGTTTTAACTTAATTATTTTAATATTGCTGCTAACAGAGGTACCAGTTTAATTAGAAGAACGTCAGATTTCATATAAGATAACATGAAAACAAAATAAATACCCTTCCTGAATGTTGGTGGGGATAGTGCTGTGGGATCTGAGGAAGCTAATGAGTTAGTGGTATTGTTGTAGGGGATGAAAAGACCACAAGATGAATTAGCACAATAGCAAAGTCAAAGGGAATGACTGTTGAAAAAGGTTGCAACTGCTACCAAAAACTTCTACTAACAACTCCAAATGGGTTGGAAATGAATGCAGGTGATGGCGGGGCCGTCTCAGAGTTTCCGAAGGCTCTAGGCAAACTCAGTATTTGGGGTTTTTTATTGTCTCCAGCACAATAGGAAAAAATATAACTGATAATAGGTGGATATCCAATCCAGAAACAGAGCCAAATGATTTAGTTTGCGTAAAATTAATTACCAGGTCTGTATATGGTGGTCGAAGGCTGCCGATCTTTTGTAACACCCATAAAATTTCCATCGTGCTGCCCGAGCCTAATCTATTTGAGTAAGTCTGAGATTTTGTAGTGTGGGTGTAGAATCCTAGTACTGGACGTTCATAACCATGGTATAGTGTCTTTATCCATTTCTTGAGGCTTAATACCTAATTTTGGGCTTCCCTGACCTAAGAGGACCGTTGGAGTCTGTTTAACTGGGAACCAGGTCCGTAGAACCAGGCATAGTGTATTTTATATGCAGTCAATAGAGTCAGGGTAAGTCAATTATTTAACTGGGACTCAAACACATATATGGACGTTTTGGGCTCGTACGATGAAGAGGGCTACTTTACTTTAAATAACGAGTCATGTTGTTGTAGTGTTTTTTACCTAGCTTTTTTGATATTTGACCGAACCTTCGTTTCATTTAAAAATATTAAAAATAAAAAAATGTTGTTGAAGTGTCCAAATTAGACAAGTATGAAACAGTAGTAAAATAGCAGTTCATATCGTATTCGTGATATACTTAACTTATTTTGGCAAGTTTTTTAGTATGATATATTTTTTCTATAAAACTCTATGATCTATATTTTTAGTTCATCTTTCACATGAAGAATAATTGTTGATTAATCAAAATAAATAAATTATAAATGAGATGTTGGTGGAAACTGTAGGAATCAAACCCCAAGAATATAACTCGATATCATTCCTAAACATAATAGATTAGTGGGGATGATCAAGTATATATTGTAATATGTTGTCAACCGGAGACGAAGCTTCTGCTACTAGTGAAAAAACTTTGTTTTCTGTATTTTGTAGTGTACGACAACCTTATTTTCAACAATGAGAATACCTGATGTTTCCTAGATGAAGTAAAATTTTAGTTCTTCGTTGAATTACTTGTGCAGTCTTCTACAATCTATATATGACTTTGAGAATGCCTAGATGGTCTCACAATCACGTGAGGTTAAAATGATCTTTGTTAAAATGCTGAATTTCGCTAAAATGCTAAATGTTTTAAGTCGACTGGACACGGAAACAGTTTTGTCATAATCGATCGCACCATGGTCTTGCAGGTACATATTTCCAATAGGGCCAATTAGTATTTCTTAAATACGGGAAGCAGTTTTGTCAGATTGTGATGCAAAGAGGTGTCTTTCCCACTTCGACTTAGTCCTCTATGACATTATAGGATTCCAAGAAATTAGAATTGGCAAAAAACTAAAAAAAGAGTTTTTGAAAAATACCAACTACGAAGTTGGTCAAGTTAAATTGACCCTGACATGTCTAAAACCAGGTTCACAGCATGGGTGGTGATTCCCCTGTGTTCATCGTCCAAAAAATGGGTATTCCATTAAATAAAAATTAAACAAACTTTATAAAAATAAAAACTTATGTATGAATGAAGGCATATAGACGGGATAACTTGAAAAAAATGACCGGATGCAGTCAGGGACGGACCTGTTGAGGGGTTAACCCAGGCTACATCCCGTCCCTGTTTATAGCCCATTTACTAAGATAATTTTATAAAATTTTATATTTAGCCCATATTTTCTTTCTCTGATCTTTTTTTTTTTGTGTTTAGTCCACCATAATTTCTTTCTCTAGTCACTTCTTTTTATCAAGTTTGTTTATGTTCTTCGTATCCACCTAATTCTAACTATTTCAAAATGTGCATCCTTTGTAAAATAAAGTGTGCAACCAGGACCATCCGTATTGTATCACGATGCTTCAAATGTGCATCCTTTGTAAAACAAAGTGTGCACCGTTTACTCATTCACATCTCTAAAAATGTGTAAAGTATGATGACAAATCGGTTATCTATGATCATCTTTGGTATTTCAAATTCCTCTAATAAAATGTTATAGTAATGGAGAAAAAGTAGAAGCAACCAAGATATGTTGTTAATAACATCACCTTAAATATCGTCGTATACGGTAGTGTTTTAGATAAATAATTTTAAGATGTTAGAGGAAATTGAAAACCGGAAATTTTAATGTAAATGCAGGATGGTAGACCAACTGATTTGGTTGACAACGAACTCAACTGCACACTAAAAAAGATTTAAGTTCCTATAGAATAATGGTGAATGATTTTCAATATCTTTATTATATTTTGAACATCAAAATCACCCATTTTATTTTAATATTTGATATTAAAATCATTGCATTTTTATAAACACGCAAAAACCATTGATGAGATAAATAAATACGACGGTTATTGGAAATAATGGATAATTAATGATGTTGATAAAGAATTTAACCCATTTATGATCTCGGTGAAGAAAAAGTTACACAATAATTTCTCATTAAGGTTCTATAAAATTTTAGAAAAACATAATTAATAATAAGAATAGGAAAAACACGTTAAGAAAAAAATCATCACTGTTTTTTTTCTTTTTTTTGCTAAGAACACCATGAACAAATAAAAATTAATGGAAGGTGAAGAGTAAATCAAAAGCCTCTAGATGATTTCATAACATGGTTTTTCCTCCTCTCTTCTCTTTATCTTCTCTTCAAAAGAAAAAAAAAATATCTAGCCTTCAAAACTTCTTGTTAAGATTTGGTTTTTTTGGATCAGATCTGAGTAAGATTTTTCTTTTCTTTTTTAAGTTTTAGTTAACAATTAATCGAATAAAACAATATTTTTATTTTGATGTTTTTCGACATATTTTTTCGCTATTTGTAGCGATTTTTTTTTGTTGTTTGGGGTAATTGTCTATTCGCTTTGAGTGTGAATTCTTCAGATGCTATTCTCGATTTAAAAACATCGACTATTCAACATGGTGTCGCTTTGAATCTATTCTCAATCCAAGAGATTTAGAACATCCGGGTTCGTTTGGGTGTACAAGATTATGGGCAAATTACTCCTCTTTTTTAGGAGAATCTCTTATCAAAGGAGAAGAAAATCAGATTAAATGGTCGGAGTTGATTCCGGATAATACCATTACTCTTCCCTATTGCATAGATCAAAATTATTTATTTTTACAGTTTGTGACTCTTTCTCTTTGTGATTTACTTGTAATTAATATCTTTATTTGTATTAGGATTCTAATTATCTTGTATCTTGGATTTTGATGTTTTTGTTTTCCTCACCATTTTAATATGAATAAATTAAAATATGTTGATTGAAAAAAAAAAAAAAAAGAATTTTTATGTACTTTTAATGTATGGTTTAGATATATTGTCTACCAAACTTTACGAACATAAACAGGTTCGGATATCTATCTTTTGAAAAGTGCTCTGAACTTGACGATAAAACTTCACAGAACTAGTTAAAGACTTTTTTTTTTCTAAGAAAACCGTAAGTGTTCAGACTATTTTATTGACAAAACTCCAAGCCTGACTCTGTATATCAATCATGCATTTAATAGATATTAACTCAGACTATTTTAAATTCTATAATCAAAGTAACCATTAACTTGAATTTCAGGATAATTTTGTATCTTGATTTTGATGATAATATTATTCAAAAGTTACTAGACCTACGTATAAACAAAGGTGGAAAAAAAATCCGAAAATCGCATCAAAAATTCTTATTCGACCGTTGATTTAGACTACCTAAAAACTGCTTAGACATAACAAAACCCAAAAGTAGAACCCCTGTTTCTCCCATAGAATGTCTATGGGGTTTTTAAGTAGTTCAAAAAGACAATCTATCTAGTTTCATCGAAATTGCATACGATTCATGAAAGAAAAGAAAGGACATCTGGTATTTTTTATATCAACGATTTCCGTCTCTAAAAAATAGATACTATTATCGTTTATTACTTTTTTCTTCTAAATTTTCATCGTAGAGAGTCATATTACTTACAGCTAAGAATTCTATGTTCCTCTTTGTCCCTTGATGCGGCTCGGTTCAACGTGAGGAGAGGCAAAGAAAGATGGCGAGGATGATGATGAAATTACTCTACAAGGGCATTTCGGGCATAAACCAGGGATAAGGGACACACTTACTTTGCCATCACCAATGGCAAAAAAAATTGTCACGTAGTTTGTGCAACATCAACAAAAAAAAAATGCATGTTGCCAAATTAACTCTCCTTTCTTTTGTCCCTAAGAGGAAGGAAGAAGTTAAAGCAAGAGTAACAATTTAGCTCCAAAGGCAGCAGCTATGCTCACTCTAACAATGTCACTTGACCCCGAAACCATTTAGCTAAGAGTAGTCACCTCTTCACAGTTTAAGAATGGGACTTGACCCCAAAAATAGATCATCAACAGGAGTCCGGCTCGGATCTAGTCTGGTCCAGGCAAGAGAAGAATTTCTGAAGCTAGGTCTTTTAAGCTAGAGGTGCCTTATAATATTTCATCAGTTCATTTCTTATGGTTATTAAACACACATTTGCTAACTAATTAGCACAAGCTTATTTTCATGCTAATTCTAGGGGGGGAATGCATGAGCATCAGTATCATTTATATCAAAAGTTACTGAAACAAGACTTATTTGAGATGTAACATGCATGAATAATTCACTTGGGTATTCTTTTGTTGGTGATATATATATATCTAAATGTATCTCACAATACTGGCAAAGAAATTATATATGATGTAGCTAATGGAAGAAGAAAAGAAAAGCATAACTAAGATGTTTGAGGAAATTGAAACAAAATCTCTCGTTTCATGTAATTTTACGACATTTATAATCTTGCGATGGTCGTTATCTTGTACTCAATAACTCAATTGCTGGGTTTGAAATATAAAAAGGTTTTCTTGTATTACTCCAAAGCAAACCAGACAATTACAAGAACCCACCAATTTAACGTGGATACCGATCACAAGATTTCAACAGGTGTTTTATTTCGAAAGCAACATCATCTAATTGGCTCACTGAATCACAAAATATGGAGTTGTATACACTAATGCCCTTACTCCTGTCATATTTTTTTAACATAAGATTAGGGTTGCTCTTATGTGCCGCAGTAAGATTAAGATGAAATTTAACAAAACTAGGATTAGAAATCAATGCAAACCAAGACTTGCAAACACACTTACGTTTTAGTAATGATTTCACTGGTAGCCTTGCAAGGATCTCATGATAGAAAGCTTCTGGAACGCTCGACATCATGATAGGTGGGATACTAGCATTATCCTTATGTTCATATGAAACCAGTTGCTCGTGCGTACCCAGACTATGAAACCTGAATTTAAAAAACAATCCTCATAAAAGATATTAAACCAGTGAAATATGGAATCTTAGTTTAGCAAAATAATGATAAGTAAGAATAATCCTACCTTAAGATATGTGTCTATCTCTCCCGCTTTTAGGGGCAACAACCCTCATCAAAAAGGGAAATGCTAGTTTCCCCGATATTTCTCCCGAATGTTTTTCCGAATAGAGAATCCAATGGTCCTCATCCAAACTCTCTATTATTGGGATGGTAAAAGATAAAGGTGGGTCATCCTTTTTGTCTCAGTCGGGAGAAAATTCGGAAAAAGATCTTAGGGAAAACTAGCATTTCCGCATCAAAAACGCTATTAGTTTTTGGTTTTAACACGTATTTTTAATTTCCTATAGTCACACTTTTTTAAAAGAAACGCTTATAAATGTTCCTGAATTCGTGGTGGTTTTACAAAATCTTTGACACGTTCCCCAACCTGTCGCTGTTTCACCTAGACCTGGAATTATGAACGCTTATATCAGTTACTAAATTGGTGACACAAATAACTGTTTCGAGGAATCAACCTCAGCCAGGAGTCGCACCTCGCCACGATCAGGCTTTCGACCAGGACCCACGCTCTATCTCTTAAAGTTCTTGGAAGCATACTAATCTCCCGTATGTGGCGTTGAAGTTCTCCACGGTAAACAACTCGCATAGTGCGGGATCAGGGTTACACCACCACAATATGACACTTTGCGTATGTCATTAATCATGACTCTCTCGACCCATAGATAAGCATCCAAAATATAGAAACCCATTCAAAACCCCTATCCTAGTATCACAACAATAATTGTCCAGTGGCAAAGGAGGTGGTGAAATATGTTTACAAAACTTCTCCGCAGCCAAATCGAAGGTAACAATAATTTTAATTCAGCATCCAGCTAATAAAGTGTTCCGTTGGCAAAGATACCACTTTCATCCCAATACATACTGAACAATTGAGAATTGAAGTTTCCAAGGCTTCTCCATTCATTGCCAGAGCCTAGAGTATAGACCTGAACTTCTATAAACTCGGTGTTCCACGGATATATATTCCTGCAACTTGATATTCATCGATTGAAGAAACATACCAAAGCTGTATCCCCATAACCAAAGAAGGTGTAAACTTGATTTGGTATCACGCCAATGGACCTTATAACCACGCCACTTAGAAACAAATTTTTTATCTCCACTTTCACCATCAATGGCAGCTAAAACATCTACCTAACAGCAACATGTGAAACTAAATGATAACACAGTTCAAACCATATGATTCCACTGTTACATCGATGAGCACTGCAGAAGAGCTAGACATACGTGGACACCTTCTGTGCACATTAGTTAAGCTTTGATATGCGTCTGGAGCAGCATATGGCACCACTAGCTAATGCTGCAACGTCCTCAATGCCAACATTAGCTAAAAACAGCATTCTGGATTCACAAAATATGAGAATTTGATCTTGTTCCTCATATTTTGTGAATTCTGGATTGATTGTCTCAGAATTAGGTAAGGTTCATGGTGGCCTGACTAAGGTGCCATCAATGTAACCTTGGAGTTTGTATCATTTCAGTAGTGGTTTGAACCGTGTTATCCAAAGGAAAATAGTTTGTATCATTTAGTTTCGCATTAATCAAATGGTTAATATGAAGTTGCTGTAAGGTAGATGTATGAGCTGCTATTGATGGTGAAAGTGGAGAAAAAAAATTGTTTGTAGGTAGCATGGTTATAGGATCCATTGGCGTGATAACAAATCAAGTTTATTTTTTATAAGAAATTTTACATTTTTCTCTACATAGATATTTATACATTACAACATTACCAGATTTACTATATCCAAAGAGATTAGTCTCTCTCAGGCGCTAATCCAACCCAGTGAAAAGCTCCATTACAAAGCACCCCCATCTTCTACTATTCACCTGCCTTTCCCTGAATTTGAGCTTAACCTGTATATGCCCACTAACCAATTTTCCTTAGATACCCACATTTATTAACCTGTAATCATCACTCTCGCGATCATAACGAAATGCACACACCCTGAAATCTCTAGTTACACGTTTTTATTTCACGATTTGGGTACTTTATTGTACTGTTTGGTGGCTGGGTTCCAAAGATAACAGCCTTCCCACTCCAAATGCAAACCACACCGTTACAAGAACCAAACGACTTGACTATATCAGATTTGAATGGGCAATCTATTTCATCAATAACAGCATCATTAACATCGATCAAAAAATGGTCACTCTGTTTCTTATTCCTGTTTATGGTTTATCTCTGGAGGGGTGTACTACGGTGTAGGACGAGATGCCCGGCTCATTTGTCAGGCTAGACAGGACAGGTCTGACCATCATTGAGTGACCATGAAATCTTTCCGGCACAGACAGGATAAATACTATCGCACAGTTTGATCAACATTTCCCGACAAAAGCCCGTTCAAATATCTAGGCGGGCCAAGCCGGTTGGGCCATAAAATATCTAGGCAGGACAGGCCAGTTGGGTCATAAAATATTGGCATTTGGTTGTGAAGCATCGAAGGATGAACAAGAGATGCAAGTAAGGATAACAGAGAATCAAACAAAGCCTCGATAAAATGGTATTAATAGCTAATTGCACTCTGAACTTAAACACAGGTTAAGCGAACCACATGGGAAATTTAAGCACCAAAATATATACAAAACTGTATGCACTCGTACAACAAGCTGCAATGATTTACAAAAACTAAGTCTGAAGGGAACGGAAAGTCTAAAACAGTCTCAATCTTACCTGATAGGATGGACAGCTATTGGTTTTCACTAAGCACCCTTGTGTTCTCCGTGCATACCTTGACCTGATTGAACTAAAAATTGTTTGGTATACACACGGTGACGTCTTTCTCTAGCATAGATAACCCAGAAGATAAGGGAAAACATCACTGCAGATGAAACCAAAACCAACCCAACATAGATCCATTGGCTATATCGTCGTAACCCAGGACAATATTCTGTACCAATTGTTGAGAATGTTTCCCTCACGAATGTGCAGTCTTGAAGGTTAACTAGGAATGGACCGTAAGTGTAAAGCCCATAACTTACATTAACTGCTGCATTCATCTGGGTGTAAAACTCGGGGGTTATACGGCCTACTGTCGTACAAATTCCTGTAGATGAAACGTTGCAGACATAACTCTGCCACACCTGTATGCATAGCAGAAAAACATGTTACTTACCTTTAAAATGGTGTTCATGGGAACATTTTGTTAACAGTTTTGAAATTCTGATTTTGACGGTAACATGTTGACCTAGTCAAACTATAGAAGTGCAGGTCAGCACAATTATACCAGGGGAGGGATGGCGACTTAAAACTGTCTTAAAAATAACGAGTTTTACTGCTGCTGGCTGTTTAAATCACCCACTGGCATGTAAGGGTATACGCAAGTGTATCCAACTAACGAGATAAATTATGAGGTTAACTCATGAAAAAATTGATACACAAATTGAATCCAATGTTTACCTTTGTTGCATTGTTCAAATCTACTTCACCCGCCGAACATTGTCGATCAGTAAAATCAGCATTAAAAGGGTCGCATAGAACAGGAACCTTAGGACCAGATTGGTTGAAGTAAAGAGGAACGAAGTTTGGTGCAAAATTGATGTTAGAGACGTTGGTGATGACTTGGTTCACCACGCCAACCAATTCGCGTGTAGCTTCTTTGGTTCGTAACAAGGTCTCAGTTGCAGTAGCATTATCCACACACGGCAAGATATCATCAAGAGCTGTATGAGCAGTCGGGTGTTGAACCCATTCATTCATTGCTATACACGTGTCTGCAGTAACACTATTTATATAACAGAAAAATGCATGAGATACTATCATTATCGACTTCCATAAATAATATACAGATGGAAACAAAATTCGGAACTTGTTCTGAAAAATAATGGCAGAAAAACACTGGTAAAACATCACAAGAATGTGTTCCAGGAATTATAAGCACGTAATAGAGTTCATAAAACGCAAGAAACCTACGATTTTCTTTTTTTACTTACTTGTGAAGAAGGAGAAATACTCCACAAAGGAGAAATGTGCCAGCAACAAGAATCCATCCAATGATAACCAAGCTGCAGAGTTCGATACCAAAAAACAAAGTTACAACAGAAACAAATTTAATCGAACACATTTGGCAACACAATAAGCCAAAATAGTATGGGAAGCTAAAGTATCCTACTTGACTCACATAGATACAATAAATTTCATCCCAAGAATAGAGAATACTGCATATAAACACAATGGAAAGCATCAAATGTCAGAGAGAGGAGAGTTTCCAGAAGAGTTGATGCAGGATAAACACAATGGAAAGCACCAATGTACTTACAAAATCCAAGAAATGCCAAGAAGAGCATTACAGCGGACACTATGATAAGAATAAGTCTCCTGCATGAAGATAATGGATAAGTTTTATGACGAGCAAATCCTGCAATTACTAAAGGAATAAGATACGGAAGTTTTCAAGTTTGTTCTTACACAGTGTCTAAAGTATTTTGTATCTTATCCTTATTATTATCCGTACGAGTTGCAAGACTGTTAGCAGAAGAATTAATTTTTGTTTGAATTTCGTCAATCTTAGTCTGCATATCAGAAGGTAAAAAAACCCTGTCTATTGTGATCTTCTGAGCTGAATCAAGATAATCGGAAATGTTTCTAAGGTTGTTCTCTACGACATCTCCCTGCTTCAAAATATAATTGAATGTATGCGTTGTACTTCCATAAAATTTGCCCTGACCAGTGTATAAAACAACACATCCAATGCTGAAACCACAAAGAGAAAATTGTGAGTTTGGCAGAATCAGAAAATGGCATATGCCCCTTCTTTCCATGCTCCGGAGATCAGCCAGTGAATCAATACATACAGGTATTTATTTGTATTGTGTTGCCCTTGGGTATAGAATATCAAACAAGATAATGTCTAATACCAACTTAAAATCCTCGTAACTAAAGCCATGGAAATTCGTTCATTTCTATGACCTACCATCTAGAGCTGGACTACAAGTGGCAATACACCGCCCGCCTCCCATTCTGAATCGAAGACTAACTAAAAGAGAATACTAAAAATGCATACTTACATTGCCATAATGGTGAAGAATATCAGAAATATAAGTGAGAGAGCATATGCAAGTCTAGAATAGCCATATGGTTCTCTCGGGCAGCAGCAATAACAGGT
The DNA here is from genome assembly GCA_023531435.1 of Papaver californicum. Taxonomy (NCBI): domain Eukaryota; kingdom Viridiplantae; phylum Streptophyta; class Magnoliopsida; order Ranunculales; family Papaveraceae; genus Papaver; species Papaver californicum. Next base: position 135,813 of record JAJJMC010026387.1, read on the forward strand.
ACAGATAAGACATAAGCACACTCCAAAGAGAACAAACCAGATTGCAGCAATAACAAATAATGGAACAGCTGTAAATCCTACAGACTGCACATGTAAGGAGAAAAAACACAAATTAGTAAATAAATAAGCACAACAAGAGAATGCCGAATCACTAAAAATGGAACAACATGAATATCAAGTCACTAACATAACCAAAATTTATACAATTCCTATCCTAACAGCTGGACCACAGTCGTGTTCGTTTAACATACTACAAGAACTTGTACATAATATAATTAGATGCCATAATTTGATCCTCCTTGGGGGATGAAAGTTGACCTTTGTCGACTTAGCCTCAGGGCCTGCCCCGGCAGCAGAATTAGATAATTCAAGATTGAACCCAGGTGAGATAACAAACTCAACTAATCAATCATACATAACAGCAATAGCAAATGGAAATTTCAGATATACTAAAACTAGAATGCCTAAAATTAGACAAAGAAATTACAAATTGAAAACAACTGCAGCAAAAAATAAAAACCCACATAGCAAAAATGAACATGAATTTAAGGAAATGATGAACACTTACAGCCCAATAATGGTGTTCACTGATATTCCAACCACCTGTATACCTCTTCATATGATCAAGAGGATCTTTCCTGTCTGTTCTCTTTTGAGCTAGAATCAATGTTGAATTATCAAAAAATGCTTCATTTCCATCAACTTTCTCCAACATTTCTCTACCAACCACAATTTCTGCTCACAAAAAGAAATTCTAAGAATTTCAGACAGTGTAACAAAAATTCAAATTTTTTTTTTAAGAACCCATTTCTAAAAACAAAAATAAAGAAGGAAAAAAAGTACCTTGATGATTGGATGAGGGAGATACCCCATGAGAGACACAGCAGGAGATTATGAGCAGAAGAGTTGGTAGTAGAAGGAAACTGGTCCGTAATCTAAAGGATAACATTTTCGAAAAAAAAAAAAAAAAACTGATCAAAACCCAGAATTTTTTATCTAGTAGATGAAGTATTTGAGATCAAATAAGGGTTTTTGGTTGAAAATGGGATTTAAGGGGTGAATCCAAAGAATTGTATGTTTTTAAAGAGAAAGATTTTTAGTTTTTGTAAGGCTTAAATAGAAAAAGCAGCTTTTTCTCTCTCTGTCTTCAATTTCAGAAAAAGGAACAAAAAGATATTAATTGTTCAGTTACGAAATTACCCCTATTAGTTTGAAAGTACAGTTATGCCCTTATAAAACTTTATCAGTGAGGGTGCAATTAAGAGTGGTTTGTATTTAATCCCTACCAAAGATTAATACCCTTATTGATTTTATATTTATTTAAACTGAATATAGTTAGAAATAAAATCTATATATTCTTCTTATGGCAATTGGATCTTGCATTATGGTGCAACCGACTACTAAATTTATGGGCATGCCCTATATGTGCTTAAATCGGATAATTAGATTTTAGAAAAAATACACAGAATGATAATTATGCATAGTATATTTTGTTTAAAGTAGTTTTGAATTTAGTTTGTAAATGTAATCGATTAAAATTTAGAAACTGTTTTTGACATTCAAATTCATGTTTTGTAGAATATCTTTTCACGATATTCTTTTTTACGTAGTCTTTTTTACCTCGGTTTAAAAGTGTCATGGTATACTTATTAACAAAGTGACTCCAAAAAATATCTGTTTGTCTAGGGATGGACCAAGGAGATGGTCCAAAAATGTATCCATTCATCGTTGAGATCAATAGGGCTAGAGGTTTAAAACTTGAATAGTTTTTAAAAAAAAATTGGATGACTGGATTTTATTGTTCCACATTTAGCTTTTTTCAAAAAATAGACTTGTTTGTACAAAAAATAAGAAAATAAATTATTTAAATTCAATTTTCATTTTTTTTTTCTTAATTTATCTTTAATAAAAAAATAATCTCCTTAATATTTTAAAAAGAAAATCAGGAGATAGAAATAGTCTCTAACTTGTTAAGAGAAAGAAATGTAGTCCCCATTATGGGCAAATTAGTAAAGTTCAATCATTGGCGTTTCTATTATTGACCATTAAATTTTTTTAAAAATATAAAAATCTAACATCTCTGACGTTAAACCGTTTGATATTTTCTTGATTTAACTTTAAATCACAAAAACACTTACGCCTTAAATAAAGATAAGATAACTAGCTACGAGTGTTGAATCTTGACTTACGACCAGACTAAGACTTAGGGATAATTTTATGGAAGGTGTCACTTTAGCTTTAACTTCAAAAAATCAAAAAGATAGGACAAAAAGTACAACAGTAGGGGCAATTTAGACCAAAAAAAATTTAGCGGACACGTTGCAAGAACCCACACGTTGCTTAAAAATTCGTTCTTGTCTTCTTCTTTTTTTTTTTGAAATCAAAAAGGTGGTAATTTTTCCTAATTAGCCCACATAATCACAAGAGTTGCAGCATGAGGAAAGGATGGATAATGCAGCAAAAATAATGTCATTTTCGTCACAGGGCCTAAGAGCTGTCTGCATCATCTCAGCTAACGACAAAAACACTATTAGTCATCCAAGCGTACATGGCATTCATTTAGTAGTTAGCCAATTTTTTCAGGTCGGTCGACAACTAAAATCGGACTCAACGGCCTACACAAGATTATGCTCTTGAGCTCTGCAACCACACATACAAATATCTTACATTAGGTGTGGTATAGGAGCAAACAAACATCTTTAACGAACTTGCAAGTGTTTTGACAAGATGCATGAAAGAGTGATAAATTAGAGGCCAAAGAAATTCGAAAGAGAACAAACTAATAGACCGGAAGCTGAAGGGACTAGTCGATCTAGAATGAATTGACCCTTGAGCAGCTGTGTCAGGAAGTATGTACTCGAGAATATGCAACTCCAAACCTGAATCTGAATTAAAATAACTGATGTGCCACAAAAAAATCCTCATTCGTTGCTTAGGATTGATTGAGTATGGTCAGAAGAATAAGAATGTGAGGAGGATGTATCACCAAATCTCATCTTATTAAACATTTACAATAAGGATTAATCTGAATCTTCTGATTCCCGCCTACGTAAGTACCAGAGTTAACTGAAACTAAGCTTTCAAAATGATTTTCTGTATTCCAGCAGCCAAACCCTAGCGTGCTTAATTCTCTAGAGCATACGAGAATAAAATCACCCCTCTATCGAAGAGCCATATAAGCTACACATAGTAAATGTATTTCGAAAAAATTTCATGGGTAATGATGCAACGTTTAGCCCAAGATTCTTGAACCCCAAACTCTAAATGAATTAAAGATCAAAATACATTGATGACTTGACATAATGCACACTGTTGGAATAGAAGCTTAATGAAAATCGTTAACTGAATTTTAATATTAGGCAGATGGATCACAAAATTTTAACTCTTTAATCAAAATATTCATCTTCGTCAAAACCCGCATAACTATTTGAGTTAATTGGGCATAAGAAATGCGCGTCTTCTTCTTTCTTTCCAAATGCTACATTTTGTTTTTCAGTAGCAACTGATAAGTGAATCATACACTGAATCTTCAGCCTTTTTGTTTCTTCTTCTTCGTCTTGATTCCTACCCACATAAATACCAGAGTTAACTGAAACTAAGCTTTCAAAATAATTCACAGCATTCAAGATGTCTATATTAGGACCACATTACCTTCAAAGAATCATAGTAGTGATTATTCATACTTTTCTTATGGGTAATATATGATATAACGTCTAGTCCAAGATTGAGGCACCACGTAACCTTGCATCACCCAAACATTAAACTTATCCTCAACATCTTTAGCAAGTACACAAAGGAACCCTTCCAATGCATCCACGGACATCGGAAAACTTTTGTTCTCAGAAACTTCTTTTGGTGGTTCCAGTTATTTTAAATTCTCGGCGCTAATATCCAAAGAGTAAGAGATGATTAACTTGGAATTTTTGCCACGCTTTATGCCCAACCAGTGCAAAGCTCCATTAACAAGCACCCAATTTTCTCGGTTAGGTATCATACCAAGCTCAGTGTAACTGGTTTTCCATGAATTCGTTCCTAGAGTATAGACGTCGACTAACCATCTGTGGTCCTTACGTTCGTATAAGCATACAACATTTAGTACCTTGTAATCATCAATCTTGCAATCATAAACCAAACCACGCATACCCAAAGCATAACTTGTGTTGTTATGTTCCGGCGATTTTGTATTCTTTGGTAGCTGGAATCCAAAGACAATGGACACTCCTACTATCATCCCAAATGTAAATCAGACCATTACAATAACCCAACAATTCAACTTTACCGTAGTTTAACGATCCGAATGGGTAGTCCATTTTTTAACAACATCTTCATTATCATTAAATTCACATAATTCTAGTGACGGAGATATTATTGAATCATAACCTATGGTGTAGACTTCGTGTTCATAAAAATTCCGTCTCTTGCCCCAATCATGAAACATATCACAATCAGTAAACATGAGACTAGGGTTGTTCTTTCGGATAATAAGATTATGATGCATCTTAACAAAATTAGAGCTAGATATTAATTTAAACCAAGACTTGCGAACACACTTACATGCAGGTAATGATTTCACTGGTAGCCTTGCAAGGATCTCAACATTGACATTTTCTGGAAAGCAGCTTGACATTCTTCTTCTTCTTCTTTTGTTTGAGATAACAAACTTTACTAGGGATTTCTATTTTGAGATCAAGGTATAATAAATTGTTACCGAGGAATGGAAGCGGAACGGTCGATAAATAAATATGGGTCTTGCAAAAAAAAAAAAAAATGGATAAAAGCAATATGGGAAAATATGTAAAATGGTTAGTGAATTAATCGAAAGAAAATTATATATAAAATAAATAAAATTTAGCATGGTAAAACAAGAATCCAAATTTATTCACCCCCAAATTTGGTGCGCCAGCATGAAAAAAGAAATAGAAAAATAAGAAATTATGAAGCTAATACATCAATACCAAGTCTAGCAAGGACCTAAAATCGCCTCCCAATTGTACATCATATAATGTCGGGAGAAAAACCATCTAAGATCATTCTTCCAATGAAAATATCATTTTTGTGATCCCAATTGCCTTCCTTTATAGGCCTCTTCTTCGTGATCCTATCATCTAGATAAGTATCAGAGTTCAATGAAACTAGGCTCTCCACATAAAATTCTGGTTGGCAGAGGCTTGATCTATAAAAACAGAATAGTTTCCTAGCACTTGAATCCCCTTGTGTCATATATAATAAAGTTATTACTACTACACTTGAGTAGAATCTTACCATTCTTGAAAGACCACATAAATACTGGATTATCGATATTACGAAGTCTCTCAGGGACAATGCTATAATGTTTAGTCCAAGATTTTCGAACTCCATAATCCTTCATCACCCAAACTTCAAAATCAAACCTAATCTTAGCAAGTACACAAAGGCACCCTTCCAATACTCCCATAGTCGTCCATGAATGCTTATCCTTTAAAAGTTCGTTCGGTAGTTGCATATCTTCAAATTTCTCATTGCTGACATCCAAAGATACTATGAACTTAGAAGTGTTCCTTTCACGGGTTCTCCCAAACCAATGCAAAGCTCCGGCAAGAAGCACCCCCTTGCCATGACAAAACAAATAAGGTACAGTTTGACTCTTTTTCCATGAATCTGTTCCTAACGTATAAACTTCCACTGAAGAACTGTTCTTCTGTCCATAAATGTCTACCACAATTATTAACTTGTAATCATTAGTCTTCCAATTGTAGCAAAAACCATATATGCCTCCTTCAGTTTGATAATATTTACCTAGTAATGTGGGTAATTTCTTGTACTGTTTTGTGGCTGGGTTCCAAATACAGAAAAACTCCTCCCAACGATGATAATTATTACAGTTGTTTTTACCATACCATATGCAAAACAGACCATTTGTTGAGCCCAACAATTGAATCCTATAACCTAAGGATTTGAATGGGTAATCCAATTCAACGTAATCAACTTCACTTTCATTCATTGACGATAATGGGGGATCATAACTTGTCAAGTATAATGTGTTACAGCTACCTTTAACAATGATACTAGGGTTGTTCTTTTGGATGGCAAGATCATGGTGCATCTTGACAAAACTAGGACTAGAAATTATTTTAGACCAAGACTTACAAACACACTTACATGCATATGTTGATTGCAATGGCACCCTTAGAAAGATTTCCAAATAGATTTCTTCTGGAACGCTTGACATTGACGTACACGCAAAGGATTTTTTTTTCTGCTTTTAATTCTTCTGATTTTTTCTTATAAGTAAAAAAACTTGATTGATTTAAGTGAATAAAATCGTAGAACAAGCTAACAAGTATTTATATAGAACAAAATAGAATCCAACTGCAAGAAGGAAACTTAAATAAACCTTGTTTCCTTATGTAGGAAATAGAGTCCAACTGCAATAAGGAAATGAATAAAAACTAGCTTTTTCTATTTAGTAATATAATATTACAATTTTATCATATATATATATATATTTATACCCAAAGGATATAAAAATTACCTTAAATATAAACTTATTTCCACTAATCCTAAATCAAGCGGGGTCTACGGACCCACTTGTCCCCTTTTAGCTCCGTACCTGCCTAGTATCGCACTGAGTTGCACGGAAACTTGAAAATGGACCACATATCATGTATCGATACATTAGGAAACTGATACGAAAACTGATACTTCAAAAAACGTCCACAAGTTTCTGGAGATAACTCCTACAATATCTCTAGATAAATCCTATAATATCTCTAGATAAGTCCTATAATAAGTTATCTTTGCAATACTAAAGCTTCAAATATATGATTAAATTATGAATTTGAGTTGACATTGGATTTGTGTTACCGTGATATTTCTGCATATCCTATCTAGTTTACAGAATCTTTATGTATGCTTCTGTGTCCACGTATCATGAATTTTTAAAATCGCTGCATCCGACACACGGAAACATCTCCGTATCGGACATCCGTACCAGTTTCTGTGCAACCCAGGTATCACACTATTGCGGAAAGAAATCTGACCTTTGTCAAAGATCCATATAAGCTTCACATAGCCATGGTATCCCATTATTTTTTCACGCGTAATGATATAACGTTCACTACAAGATTCTCGAACCCCATAATCCTGCATCACCCAAACTCTAAATGCAATGTCATCTTTAACAAGTACACAAAGCAACCCTTCCAATGTCCAAACATTCATCAAAAAATTCTTATTCTCTTCTTTAGGTGGTGCTAGTTTTTTGAATTTCTCATCGCTGATATTCAAAGAGACGATTAACTTGGAATCTTTTTGCCACGCTTTATGCACAACCAGTGCAAAGCACCATTAACAAGCACCCCATTTTTATTTGGAATATTATTAACCTCGGTGGCTTTGCTTTTCTATGAATTCGTTCCTAGAGTAGAGACGTCCAATAAATATCTGTCATCTAATTTCACAACATTTATTACCTTGTAATCGTCATTCTTGCAATCATAACCAAAACCACACGTCTCAATAACGTCTTGCGTATATTTTTCTGATGATTTGGAAATTATTTTGTACTCTTTGGTGGCTGGGTTCCAAATACAAAAGAGTTTCCTACTATAACTCCCAAAGTAAACCAGACCATTACAACAACCATGCAATTTACTATAATGAGTTTCCAATGGGCAGTCTATTTTAACAGACTCATCAAATTCGTATAATCTTTTGGACCAAGATGTTGAATCATAACCTATGGTGTGGACATGGTAACGATCCCTTTTCGTGTCATATTTTTGAAACAGGAGACTAGTATTGTTTCTTTGTTTAGAATGATAAAGGTGCATCTTAAAAAAAATTAGGATTCGAAATAATATGTAACCAAGACTCGCAAACACACTTACATACATACGTTGATTTCACTGGTAACCTTCCCGGATATCAAGATAGACATCTTCTGGAATGTTTGACATTGATGATTTATTGATAGAAAAAACTAAAACATAAACAGGAAAAAACACAAAGCCGGAACCTCCTCAAGAATAAAGCAGGAAATAGAAATAAAAATAAAAATAAAAGAATTGGCAAGGAGAAAATCACATCAACGAACTCATGTAAGGTGTTTCATTTAAAAATTCTTTTTAAACTTTTTTAAGTAAATTTCCTGTTTTGGTTTCTTCCTATGTAAAACAGGCTAAAAATCATCCGATGGAGAAGAACGAGTATCTTCTATCACTATGTACACCGACGATGATAAAAATATTGGATATTATCATATTCATTATCATTTCTATACATAGATAGCATATTAAATATGTTAGCATCACCGTTAACAACAATGTTTAACTTCCCAAAGGAGATTCATTCTTCCTTTCTTGCTTTTTGTAAATATACTTCACCTTCCTCTTCGGATAAATCTGTTCATCAAGTTCCTTTTGGATAACCAGGATTCACAATACTAACAACATTACTACCAGGTAGCTAGTCGTAATAAGTGATCTTTCATTAACAATCTTTGCTGCTAATTTTTATATGGCTTGATTCGTTGTTAGAAGCATTATTTGTTCAGCAGATGCAAGTTGAGCACCGCTGACATTGAGCGTACCAATGCTAACTATAGTTTTCCTTCTCGGAGAAGCATGAAAGATTATATTGTTTACCAAACTATTAGGAACGTGTCAAATCGTATTAAAAATGACATTAGAGATCACCTGAACTTCACTGTTAATTATTTGCTGCTCATCAACTGTTGCCGAAGTGGTTATTTCATATTTGTTAGATATGTGGACAACAATTATTTCTATAAGAATTTCACGTCTTTCCAACTTGTGTTGGTGTGTTTGGGACACATGGTCAGATTGATATTACAGTAAAACCTCTCCAAAAGAATATTCTATAAGAATAAATTTCATATAAGAATAAAAAATTTCGTTCCTAATTTACGTCAGTTATATTTAAGAATAAACTTCATATAGAATAAGTCATATTTCTTTAAACTTACCTCTATATAGAATAACTGATATTTTTACATGTAAATTAAACAAAAAATCATATATTTATACATGTAATTAAAAAAAACTAATTAATATTGTATATTTCCTAGGTACATGTTTGTGTTTTTTGCGTACATGGATGTATTTTTTCTGGGTTCATATTTGTGTTTTCTATGTATATGTATGTATTTTACCTAGGTGTATATTAATAATTTATATATTTTTTATTTTCTTATCCTTAAAATATTCTTTTTGAAAGATTTTACTGTAATAATGAATGTTATTGAGCGTAAAATTAGGGCTTGAGTGGAAAGAGGTGCACCAAAAAAACTGCGGAAACTTGCCGCGGCTGTACTCGTCTCTTTTATATTTCCTAATCAATCATTAATTGTCAATCTTGAGGAATCTAGGAATAAATAAATTTGCACCAGCAACATATATTGAATCAATTTACATAAAATTTTCCTTATTCACACCAAAAATTACGAAAGTCTAAAATACTTTGAGAAATGAGAATTATTTTCCCACGAAAGTATTTTCTAAACTATTAAATACACGCTAATTGGTGAACGTTAATAGGAAAACAAGTCGATGAGCCTCTGAAACATCCATTAGCAATTTCATAATTAACTCTCTGAGTCGGATGATATCCATCCCAATGGAGATAAGCATCCCTGTTCTTGCATGGTGTCTGATTAGGAAGACAAAGCGAACTCGCATTTGAAATTGAACAACACGGCGTATTTCCTCCGGTAAAGCCTACATTTAACAGTGGATTAATCATTAGTGAGTTGTTGAGTGCAGATTTCTCATTGCGAAGGAAAAATCTACAGAAAAAAACATAAAACTTACCATATTTAAGAGGATTTAAGTCTTGTTGGTAGGTCTTTTCGAAGATATCTCCGTGAACAAAAGTGGAGCCTTTCAAGGTGGATGTAAGTTCTTGAATCATATTTGTAATTCCAGAATTGAAAATTTGAATCAGATTATTAACACCTTCGACACACGGAGTAGTGACCGGTTTCGGAGTTACACCATTAACTATTGATGGTAAACACCCAATTGCACCCAATTCAAACACTACAAATTTCCTTGCACCCAAACTGTATACACTCGTTAGATGTTGTTTGAGGGTTGATACCAAGAGTGCAGCATATTGTTGAGGTGTGTATATTTTGCTGCTATTGTATCTTGTTGGTTGCAGATAATTGTTGATGTAGTCATTGTTACCTATTACAACAACAAATATGGACTTGGTCATGTGTGTCGATATCTTTTTTTGGGTTTTCAAGGATTTAAGCAAGTCTATTTGGACTGTTTGTTTGAAATAATTGACTTGTTCTTCCAAACTCAAATTGTCTCCCTGCATCAGAAAGATGAAAATAATAAGTGCATACACATAAAATTTACTGAAAACATGAAGTTTCCGGTCAGGCAAAACATTGTTGGCTCATAAACCCACTTTCTAAATTGAAACAAAAACCGTGGTGTAAAATAAAATTTTAAAACCGTGGTACCTGAATGATAAACGCCATAAAGAAAAGAATTTTGGTGAAAATTTAATCGGATCGAAATCGAACGAATTTTCGGTTGACCTCACTGCAAGCGGTCATCTAGTAATAAAAATAAATTAAGTAAAATTACAGTGATCTTACTGTTGCAGTTCCTGATTCAGGAAGAATACCAGCTGCTCCTGATGCGTAGTTTATACCCGTTGTTATTTTACTCTTTTGTACTTCTGATAGACCTAAATACGGGGGTACGAACGGTAATCCGAGCCATGCAGCTGCCAAAAAGAACCAGTTTTTTAGAAGCATGAATTTTTAAAGAAGGATTTTTGTAACAGACACTTTTAGAGATTGATTTTATGTATATATATATTTACCGAAATAGTCGACGGTAGTGTAGCCGTTGGTGAACCTGCCACTAGCTCCGTTCGGAAAATCAACTCCGTATGGTGTGTAATTAACTTTTGCGAGTGTTTTAAGATAATTATTGTTTCCACTGTCAACCAGAGAATCACCAAACACATACAGTGCTGGTGCTAGTTTATTTGATCTCACTGCTGATGCAAGAACAAGATCTTGGCTAGCTGAAGAGAACTGATGATGATAAGTTTGAATGAGATGAAAGAGAGATAGAATGATGAATGCAAAGGAGAACTTCATGACTACTTCCAAGTTGTTACAAAAACTTCTTTGTTTTGATTAGTTTAATTTCTAGAGGTTTTTGAATATGAAATGTTATAATGGATGGCTTAAATAGAACTTCTAGACCAATAAGCTGCTTTTTGATTTATTTATTTTCAAAAGTCTAATTCGGCATAGAAATTATTACGTTATTATTATTATTATCAACTAGATGTTCTATAATATGTCAAGAGTAGGTTTAACATTAATTAGTTTAGTACTGGCTGCTTTTTAAAAGAAACAACCATTGAATGGAAAATAATTCTTCAAGAAAGTTGAAAACAGATAATTATCAAGCACGACCAAGACCCTAGACACCCGAATTCACTTAAATTTTTTGGAATGAACTTTGGAACGGAAACTTATGTCATATTAATATAGTGATAAAATCATTAGGTGATGAAATCAGATATCTGAGTTTAAAACTTATTTTTAGGTTAAAATCATAAGACCAGGTTGGTTCTCCAACAGCCAAGGACAGACCTATGCCACGCCTAATTTAGGTCTTACTCTTTTTTTTTTCATTTCTTTTTATTTTTGGACTTGGTTATTACAGCTAGTCCCGGTTAAAATTAGATTCAAGTCAGTTTTTGGATCATCCATTCAAACAACTGAGGTTGCATGTGACCATAAGACCTAATCTAATGTCGTGTAGCCTGGCAAATTTGGGATTAGGTACGTAATAGTCTTTTCTTGTCACCTTCACAAAATGTTCGCAATGCACCAAATTTCCAAATCGCATGACGCATGACAGCACAAGCGCTACGCAAAGTCACACGTTTATTAAGTCATTTAGTAAATAAACGTGGATTATAGTATACCAATATTAGCCAGTTTAGTTAAATAAATCTTGGATTGGAATCTTAATTTTAGGGGGACAAGTTGAATTAAATAGTTAAACGCGGAATTAAGTAGAATGATTAACAGATCAAGTTGCATTATCAATTCTTTAAACCACAATTAAAATGATTTTACAATTACTCCCATAATATTAGACCTCTATAATTATTACAACAATCACCAGAAAATTTTTAAAGTAATCAAGATATTTTTTTTACTTTGATCTATAAAATTACTACAAAAAAACAAAACAACCTGATACGAATTAGATTTATAACTAAACAACTGATCAAAAACAATTAAGACCCTGCAGGATCAAAACTTAGTGGGGGTTCTTCTTTGTTGCTATAACCAGGATTCAGTCTTATTTTGGTCACTGTAGATTATTTATTTAGGTTAAAGAACTTGTTCTCAAACGTAAAAAGGAGGGAAAAATAAATCCAACAGAATACACCCAATTTAAAACAAAAAATTTATTTTTTCCTAATCACAACAAGCTACAACGATGAATCTATGAACCCTAATTTAACAAAAGAATAAAATTTATTCTCAAAAAACTAACAATTCAATCTACCAAAACCGAGAACTGAATCAGAAGAATAGTACCAGACATACCTTCTTCCTTTATTTCTCTCACTGGAACATTATTCAAGATGAAATCAAAATCAAAATAATTGGTATCTTCAATGCGTAAGTGATCCTTGTAAAACCTATATGTATAATCTAATCACAAAATAAATACACAGTAATTAAAGCGGAAGCGGAACGATTATAAATACCTCCAGTCATTGCAATTTGAAAGCTTAATCTTTGAGTTTGCCCTAATTTCCGGTTGATATGAACTTTGGTTCTAAACCCTCTTTCTCAATTTTAAATGGTGTATACAGGTATGAGAATGAATTTGATGACCTTAATTCTTATTTTTGCTATCATTTCACATATACTAACTCTAGCCATTATATAGTAGTTGGCATGATAGGATGTAATGGGTGGTTTTTTAAAGTGGAGAGAGTCATGAGAAATTACCTTGATCAATTGCAACTTCCCACTAAATGGATCCCATTATTTATTTATTTTTTCCTTAACTAATTAATTAATTAAATAAATTAATTATTGACAAATGTCTAACATTCCTCACATGGTATTTCTAAATCATGAAACAAAGATCACACTGATTACATTGGAGAGAAACCATAGAGAAGTTCCATGAACACGAAGACAAAGAAAAAAATAAGAAATCAAGTTATATTTCTTATGTTTTTACATAAGTGTTATTATTATTTTTTTAATTTAATCTATTTTTTAGATTAAATTGAAAAAATAATAGTAATGGAGGAAGTATTTGGTAATAAAAGGATTATGCTGAGAGGGTGGAGGGTGCTGACTAAGTATGCAAGGGTGTAGACGCTTTCTATTTAAGGGCGTAAAAATTTCAAAAGGGTATTTTCTATATATATGGAAAAGGGGTGTCATTTTTGGAAGGTGGTTTCCAAAAGGGGCTATGTTCGTCGATTAAAGTATTCTCTTTGGGTGGTTCTCTTTGAATTTCTCGTTGCTGATATCCAAAGAGATGATTAACTTGGAGTCTTTGCCACGCCTTTTGTCCGTCCAGTGCAAGAATCCATTAACAAGCACCCCAATTTCTGGCCTCAATGAAACATATAAAGCTTAATGCGACTGCATTTGCAATCATAACCAAAACCACACTAGTCGTCGATGTCGATATGGTGTATCGTCTATTTTGGTGGTGATTTGGTTATGTTTTTATCCACTTTGGTGGCTGGGTTCCAAAGTCAAAAACGTCCCCTAGTCCTACCATGTGAATGTGAGGATAGTAAGATGCATACAAGAGTTCGTTAAAAGAACTTACTGAAAAGAAAACAGCAGTTTACTGCTATAAAAGTTCATGAAGTTAGTGTGAGTGCCATTGCCTTCAAATCCTTTTTCTGTCGTTTTTTTTTTGATATTTCCTCTGTTTAATACATCATTTGGTTGTAGTAATTTGCTTAGATTGGTTCAATGTGTGAAATCTATGCCATTTTTGGTTCAGATGTGGATGTCTTTGCCTACTGAAACTTATTTGTATTTTGGTTTTATGTAGAATTGGTATTCAGATGGTTAATTTGGTCCATCTAGTTCCACCTATTAAAGGGTCCATACATGGGAATGCTTTTACTGCTCTAAGGTTCATATGAATCAGAGGAGTCCCAGGGTGAAGAAGATGTGAAAACAAATGGAGGAAGGAGTAGATGAAGCCAAACGAGCTAGGTATGTCTATTTCTTTGTTCCACCAAAGACTTGTCTTCAGCAATTTTTCTAGAGATCCAGTCAATTTTTTCTAGAGATCCAGTCAAAGACTTGATTTCGTGGAAGTCTCCTCCATTCATTCGTTGATTTCGTTGAAGCCTCTTTTGGCTACAATTCTACATTCGCTAAGCAATAACCTTATCCCCCCTCTCTCTCTCTCCTCTGTCAATTTGGAGCAATTTCTGCTAGTAATTCTGATAACTGTTCTCCATTATAATGAGAGATACGATATAGAACTAGAGAAAGGGAAAGAAAGAAAAGTAGAAACAAGATGTTATTCAGCAAATACCTCTCATTTATCTTATTACTTCTTGTTCCAACATTTCCATCGGCAAATTCTCTAGGTTTCACCTGTACAACTGCTAAAACATGTAAATGGCTAGCTGGTTATGCACCCCTCAATGCTACAACTCTTTCAAACATCGCAACTCTCTTCGGATTTGGTTTAACAGACTTCAGTACTTTACTCGGAGCTAATAATTTACCAATTGATACACCACCATACACATCAGTGGCCGCGAATGAGACTATAGTGATCCCCTTCACTTGCTCCTGTCAAAACGGAACAGGAATGGCGGATTACACTACGCTGTATACAGTACAATCAGATGACTTTTTAGATCGCATAGGGAGGGATATATTTTCGTCGTTGGTTACATATCAAGAAATTGCAGCCGTTAATAGCATTAATAATCCTAATCTGATTGACGTATTTCAAGTTTTACGGATCCCGCTTCCATGCAGCTGTGATGATTTGGATGGAAATCAAGTTGCTCATTACGCACACGTGGTGCGTCATAATAATCACGGAGAAGTGGATACCCTGGAGATGATTGCCAAGCAGTTTGGGGTTACAGTTGAGAGTTTATTGAAGCTTAACGGTGGCAATTTGGAGCCCTCTGAAGAAACAATTATTGACATTCCACTAAGAGGTAACTCAAGCCTTATTATACATACTCTAATATTCTAAGTGAAAATTGGAGAACCTGCACACTAATAAGGAGACGTTTGGTAACATGCCAACCTTTCAACAACATTTTTATTAGATGCATTAAGTGGGTCAATAAACTCGTATATTTATCGCATTTTCACTAAATCAACATAATTAATATTATACCATAATTATGGTACATCATAGCCCACAAAAATTTGGAAACAACAGCCTATCACATGCACGTAACACAACATAAAACCACCGTATTTTCGTGTGATGTAATAGACCAATAGCACAACACAACATAATATAACACGTAACACGTAACACGTCATAACATGTATAAAACACCGTACAACACGGTATAATACATCATATTTTATGTATATTTCATTAAAAAGTCTTTCTTCTAACCAATTTTTGATGTTTTATTCTTATTATACTGACTTATTTCGATAACAACACGTATAATATTAAAATATTTAAATAATATTTTTTATAAAAGATCACAAAAATAAGTATGTCGGTACAATACTATTATTTTTTTAAAACAACACAAACACATTATTTAGAACTAGGGCTGCACAACGGGTGGGTCGGGTCGGGTTTGGCCTCACCCGCACCCGACCCGCTAATAGCTGGGTTTTTTTTCATCACCCGACTCGCCTGGCCCTCGGGTCGGGTCGGGTCGGGTCTGACCCGCCCAGATGGCGGGTCGAGTCGGGCGGGTGCGGGTCACCCGCCCAGATAATCTTGCAAAAGATTTTCATGGTTTTGGCTGTTTTTTTGATCCTCACGCGCGCCACCTGATAAACCATTTTAACTAACAATCGATAATTTCAAAATCTAAGTCCCAACATTCAAAATGATACAATAAAACTAGAGTTTTGATATGAAATTCTACGACATTTTCCACTAGCAACAAAAACAAGTTCATCTTAGTAGCAGTACCATCCAGGTCATCGAATAGGAATCAATCGTCATCTATGATGATGGAAGAAGCAACGAGGTTACCAAATAGCTCTGCAACAAAAGAAATGAACAATTAGAATGAAAAAGATTAAAAATACCAATAGTAATAAAGTATATGAAGTTAAGAACCATGATCCATGAAGTACAAATTATACTATACCCGACTCAAGAACTTCAAAACTTGACATATGCCAACAGACCATATTGTGTTAATTAACATCAACATGAACTGGTGTCGCTTAGAATTACTCTAATCTAACTAACAGATTACTAAGAAATCCAGCCATAACAATTAACCTATTGCAGTCAATTTCAAATATGCCAACAATGACAGACAGAGAAACAGCAGCTAACTCCACATTTGCCAGGGCACCTCTAAACAATTTTAGAAACATGCCTCTATCACACCATTCAAATGAACAAATTAAGACCATCTTCAGACAATATCCCGAGACACCTACACAAAAGCTTAAACTGTCCCAACTTAAACTCATAAGCAAATAAGAACATAGGAAAGAAATGCCATAGAGATGTGGCTAAACATACCCAATTGGTTGATGATTCCAGGGAGGATATCTTGCAGTTCTGTGTCACAAAAGTACAAGTGTTAGGTGATCAAATGTTGGCAGGAAACCGGGAGTTTGAATATTTCGTCACTCAAAAGGCATAACAGAATATTCATGTACGAAACGGCACTATAAATACTGAAATATATAAAAAAAACTCACATTTGGATAACCAATAAAACGATGAATAAGAAAGTGAAAAATCAGAGGATCATATGACTAATGCTGCATTTGTCAGTGGGGCTTGCTTACAACTGATGCACTAATTGGCCAACAAGGCAACAATCATGGTGGAGTACAAGAATTGCTCCACACAGATATAGATAGATGAGAACAATAGATAGAGATACAAAAGAAATAGCAGTTCAAATACAAATATGCAACTAAAATTTAGCCATAATAAGAAATAGATTCCTTTCTAAAACAGTTCACATGATCAACGTTAATTGTTGCAACCAAATTTACCCTAAGAAGCCAGAGATAACAAGTGCAATAGAACACACAGTGTGTGTACATAAACAGATTACCAATTACCCAAACTACCTAGCAGCTCCACCAAACACAACCAGAGCCTATGAATACTGGAATGTAGTCAATGAAGCATGAAAACCCAAATTTACAAAACTAAATGCTACGAGGAACAGGGAACACTAATATTAAGTTAAGTTGTGCAATATAACAGGGAATACTAATTAACAGGGAACACTAATGATAATCTCGTTATCAACATCATCAATTTAATACACTAATGAAAAATCCCCAAATTTTAACTTGAAGAACCCTAGTTCTAAAATTGATTTACAAACACTCAACCAAAACTAGTAAAACCCTATCACAGATTTAGAAACAATCAAAACTAATAAAACCCAAATTTCAATTGCTACTAAATCATGTAATGAACACATTAATTTCAATTAGGGCAAAAAGAAACAGTACTTACCTGTAAGAGATTGAACTGATGTCTGATGGTGGTGATGAACTGATGATGCAGTTGGGGAACTTGGGTTCAAGGTGGTGGTGGTGGTGGTGGTATGACTGTGCTCTACTTCTCTGTAAGAAAAGAAGAAGAATGGAACCAGAGTATAGAGAAGAGAAGAACTGAAGAAGATGAAGTTTTGTTTCTGTTTTGATTCGATTCTATTTCTCTGTTTTGTTAAAACTTGGGCGGGTGGGCGGGTCGGGTCGGGTGAGAGGTGCTATCACCCGCACTCGACCCGCCAGAAGTCGGGTTTAAGAAAAATCATCCGCACCCAACCCGTTCATCGGCGGGCCGGGTGTGGGTCGGGTGATTTTGGGCGGGTCCGGGTCGGGTTGGCGGGTTGGGTCGGTTTTGTGCAACCCTATTTAGAACGATATAATACAACACAACATACCTTAATCTCTATTACAACATAATACAACACGCAACACGCTAGATATTTGATTTCATGGGGTAGGTTGTGTTAAGCCGACATGTTTTACGCCTCTAAAGACAACTATATTCTATAAAAGGAATTGTCCAAACAAATTGAAGAATCCCTAGTTAATATTTATAAGAAGGAAGAAGAATGAGATAACCTAGATAAAAACAAGAAATTTTATGAAAGTGAAGAATCAACGAACCTTTTTCACAGAAGACACCACCGTAAAATCGTTTCCCTTCAACAGTAAAAATCTAATCAACCTTATCTCAAAGTTGAACGAGAATAAAATATAAAAATTAAAAGGAAAGAAACCTAAAAATACAAATTTGTTACCTCTCCTACAAAAATTTAAATTTATAATAAACCGGTTATATATGAAAGGGTACAATTATGATAACATTTATACTATTTAAAATTTGAAATTAAAAAAAAAGAATAAAAAATTTGCAAAATAGTGGCCTGTTTGGCCCGACCTGGTGTACCCATATAAAAGAACAATCTTTGGGCGTGATTTTGGCATCAAATTATTACTTTTGCTTGGCCTGCTAGGTGTCATGGGCTTAGATTTTGTACTAGACCGTGCGGCACTTGAACTCCTCAAGTAAGCCTAAAAAAACACTAAGAAATTGGAGACTTAGAGATTTTAAGGTGGGTAAGAGTATTTAATTATAAGAGAGAGAATATTACAATGTTTGAAAGCTCTTGGTGGATGATTTGAGCAAATTAGCTCCCCACCTTATATAGTGTACAATGGAGGATTCTAGAATGTGTTCTAGAATCATCATCTTCTAGAGTATTCTACACTTCACAAGAATATACAAAGGAATATTCTATATACAAGAATATTCTGGAAGCTTGTGGATATCTCTATCTTCTTCCATATTCTTTTAGGTTCTTCTTATGGACCTAGACTCTTGTCACGGGCTGGCCCAATATGGGTGGGCCGTGACATTCTCCCCCACTTATTCTCGCGACGTCCTCGTCGCGACTTTTGTGTGAAATTGGTCGATCGCATCTTTGAATTGCCTGAGAGACTCCTCAGACTCCCATGTTCCTTCTTGCATTGATGCATTTTTCAATTTCACTAAGTATTCTTTGCAAGGCGGCACTCCCTTCCTTCAAACAATCCGGTCAGCTAGTATCTCGTCTACAGCTTTGTCGAAAGAAGTTGTAACGGGAGGTGCACGTCTTGATACTCTCCGACTCTCGTCTTCCTCGTCCTTGTTGAACGCTTTTAGATTGCTCGTGTGGAAGACGGGATGGATTTTCATCTTTGATGGGAGCTCCACTCTGTAAGAAGCTTTGCCCACTTTGGCTAGTACTTTGAACGGCCCTTCGTATTTGCGTAACAAGTCTTTGTGTAGCGGCCGAGTGTTCTTGAATTGTTGGGCCGGAAGCTTGACAAACACCATGTCGCCAGCTTGGAACTCCACATGCCGCCTCTTTTCGACCCACTTCTTCATTTTCTTAGCCGCCTTCATCAATTGGGCATGTGCTAAGTCTCTTTGTTGCTACCAATCCTTCGCGGTCTTGTATGCTCCGGGGCAAGCACCTGCATAAGAAGTGGCCAAAGTACTTGGCGTCAAAGGTTGTTTCTTCAATTCGGTCACCTTCGGTGGGGACCTTTGATAAGGTGCTTTTGTGGGAGGCTTAGCGCCAGGCTCCAGCTCGATCGCATGATCGATCTCCCTTCTTAGTGGCAACTTCTTGGGAAGCTCCTTCGGCATCGCGTCCTCGAACTCTTCGAGAACCTTCTCCATGCCTTTCAGAACTTCTTCAACTTGGGTAGTCGGTTCCTCCTCCTTCATTGTTGCTATGAAGGTTACCTCACCCTTCTTAAACCCTTCTGAAAGTTGTAGCGCCGAAAGCACTGTGGTCTTCTTCTTCTCCCTAGTCACCGGGATAAGGTGTGTTGATTTTTCTCCGAGTATACACAAGGAGTCAAAAGGGGGCATTGGAATGGCACGTTGTTCGCCCATGAACTCCATCCCCAACACCATGTCAAGGTCATCCATAAGGATCACCGAGAAATTGACAGATCCCGCCCACTTGTCGAGATGCATCTTCACACCACGTGCCACGCCTACTAGTGGCTTCACATCTGAGTTCACTGCCTTCACGGTACCTCCTCCTTTAGCGAACTTCATGCCTAGCCGCAATGCTTCTTTCTTGGACACGAAGTTGTGTGTGGCTCCCGTATCCACTAAGGCGCGGGAGGTCTTCCCATTCATCTTAACGTCTATGAACACGAGAGTCTTGTCCTTGCTCTTGGATTTCTCCGTCTTAGCTTGGACACTGCTTAGCACTTGGAGCGAACTCATCATGGAATCCCGTTCCTCGTCGGATCCATTTTCCTCCATCAACGCACTAAGTTTACCCTTCATCGGGCAATCACGAACTTTATGATCTCCATCACATAAGAAGCAAGAGTAGGAGGGCTTACCTTTATCTTTATGCTCGGAAGTTTTGTCTTTCCACGAAAGATACATTTTTGAGGTATGCTTGTCTCTATCCTCTTTCGCTTCCCCACCTTTGGCATGGTGACTTCTTGAAGTACTTCCTCTTTTTTCGAATCTTGTACTCCTTGAAGTCTTCCCTCTTTCTTCGAAGCCTTTTCTTGTATTCTTGATCAGGGTCTCGGCTACGGCTATTGCCTCGGTCAGCTTTTGAACACGACGACGATCCATCTCTTGCTTTTACCCATGGCTTTGCACCGCATAGAAAGTTAAAGAGTTTCTCTTATTCGTAAAAATTGGGTATTTTCCAGCAACAAGTTTGTATACGTCTCGGTATACTCTTTGATTGTATCCGTTTGACTAAGATACTTTAACTTTGCTCTCCCTTCGTAATCTGCATTCTCCGGGTAAAAGTACTTCTTAAGATCGACTTTAAAATCTGACCAAGTAGACATAGTAGCCATACCTTGCTGAATTTCTTGGCTCCGAAGTCTCCACCATGCTAAGGCGTTTTCCGTGAGAAACACCGTTGCTCTCTTTATCTTTCTCGAATCGTCCTCCATCTCGAGATGTTCGAAATACCTTTCACAACTCCATAGAAAAGTATCAATCTCCTTCGAGTCTCTTTTCCCATTGTGCGGTTTTGGCTTGGGAGAATCCTCTCTTGAGAGTTTGCTTAGTCCCTCGTGCATGGCTTGGTTTATGGCAGCCCTCTTGCACAATACCAACTCGCCTTTAACCGCTTCAAGTTCTTGCTCAACTGACAGCAACTTGGCCTTCACCTCTTCCACGGTATCATCTACCGCATCTTGGATCCGGTATTCCGCGTCCATCTTGATACCGTCCACCGCCTTGCTTATGGCCTCCTCTATGGTATCTTTCCACCCCTCAAGATTTTCATTTGTTAGAAACTCTTCCTCGGCGCGCATAAGGAAATCATTCACTCTTTTTTCCTTGAATACCATTCTTGCCTCAAGACTTGTTTGCGTATCCTTTGACTTTGCCCTTTTCTTGGTCTGGCCATCGACACCTTTCTCCATGGTGTTATTGCTGTTAACGTCAGCCATTCTTGAGTCTCGAACTTCGCTCTGATACTAACTGTCACGGGCTTAGATTTTGTACTAGAATGTGCGGCACGTGAACTCTTCAAGTAAGCCTAAAAAAAACACTAAGGAATTGGAGACTTAGAGATTTTAAGGTGGGTAAGAGTATTTGATTATAAGAGAGAGAATATTACAATGCTTGAGAGCTCTTGGTGGATGATTTGAGCAAATTAGCTCCCCACCTTATATAGTGTACAATGGAGGGTTCTAGAATGTGTTCTAGAATCATCATCTTCTAAAGTATTCTACACTTTACAAGAATATACAAAGGAATATTCTATATACAAGAATATTCTGGAAGCTTGTGGATATCTCTATCTTCTTCCATACTCTTCTAGGTTCTTCTTATGGACCTAGACTCTTATCACGGGCTGGCCCAATATGGGTGGGCCGTGACACCGGCCATACTTTTTGTGTCTTATAACGTGTCAAGATATACATCCAGAAGTAACTTTTCGACTTTTAAAAGTCGAAAGGTAAAAAATAATTTAGTTATAAAATTTAGAACGACTTCTAAAAGTAAAAAAGATCAGTTTTTTGTGAAGTAAAATAACTTTGCTTATGACTTCTGCTTCTGGAGCAGAAACACTTCTATTTCTGGAGCAGGAGCACTTCTACTTCTGGTATCTAAATGCGCTATTAGTCTTTGGACCGGGCGGTTTGATCTCGCCTGATTTACCCCCTACCTATGCTGATGCATTAGAGTGTTTCTCTTTTGTGTAACTCCTACCCCACCACCGCCATACAAAAACACTGATAAATTATCAGCTTTGTTATGCAGCTTGTGCTTCCAAGGTAGGTAGTACATCACCGGATTATCCTTTACTTGTCGCGCATGGTACTTACACTTTTACCGCCGACAACTGTGTCAAGTGCACGTACGACTCCAACAACAAGAATTCGATGTAATTATATCTCTGTCTCGTATATATCTGCGTTTAACCTTTTTATATTTGAACGACTTATATTTGGTAGATGTTTAACAGATTTGTTATGCTAAATCTAGGTTACGTTGTGAGCCATCTTCTTCAAAGGACAAATTCGAGTACTCCTCCCCATGCCCTCCAGGCAAGTGCGTCGGCCATGGAGACAAAGGCACTAAACTGAATTCAGCACTTGGACAAAATTCATACATAGACGACTCTGGTTGTTATAAGAGGTACTGCGCATACACTGGATTTGAGACTGAATATCCTCCAACGATCTCTGCATCCATAGTCAATATAACCACATGCCCTGGTGAGTACATCATATTCTAATGAAATAAAGTTTATAGTTCAAACTTCAAAGTATACTAAACTGCAGGGCACTATTAGAGTTGGGATATTAGCAGAATTTGAATAGATCATTTGTATACATTAAACAGATGCTACTCTGTCGCCACCTCCATTGTCTTCTTCTCCTCCAAAATCACCCCCGTGGCCAATGGATGCTTCACTAAACCGTAAGTACTTTTCCTTTTTTACGTAATTTTCCTTTTTGTTGCCTATTACAGCACACCAGAATAGTCATTAATTTTAGTGAATAAATTGTAACAATCGAACTCGAAATGTCCAATTTGGGCAAATCCACTTTCAGAGTGGGACTATATCAATTGACATCTTCATCTAGTTTTCCTCTACATTGTTGTGTTTTAGCCATAGGCCTAGTATGAATTTGTGTGCTTCACTCTTCAATATTTTCAGTCAGAAAGAGAAAGGCGACGACTTTGAAAATCATCATACCCCTAATCACATTGGTGGCAACTATCATGGGCATTGTAGGATGCATTTATCTGTTCAAGAGGAATAAGGCAAATTCAAGAGGTATATATACCTTCTCCTTTTTGAATTGTGGTATATTGGTCACATCAGAAAACACTATCAATGATATTGTTATGAACTGATGAAAAAGAGAAGATTTATTGCTTACGTTGTCTAATATCTTCCCCTGTTCTTGAATACCCAGGAAGATTAAAAGAACTCCAATGTGTGTTGACTGATTTGCTGAAAAATAAGGCTACCTACAACGACACTCCAAATACGAACATGCTTATTGATGGTAAATCTGAAGAAGAAACACAGGAATTGCATATATTCAACCTTGCTTGTTTAACCGTTGCTACAAACAACTTCTGCTTGAAAAATAAATTGGGGGAAGGGGGTTTCGGGCCAGTTTATAAGGTATGTCTACATGCACTTGATTATTAATGGAATAATAGTGAAGAGTTTATTGCACATGTCTATTTGCTAAAACCATTATTCCGTGCATTGGAGGGTGAATTTAGGGTAAATTACAGAACGGCCAGGAAATAGCAGTGAAAAGGCTGTCCAAAAACTCTGGGCAGGGTATTGAAGAGTTCAAGAATGAGGTTGTATTGATCTCCAAACTTCAACACCGTAACCTTGTGAAGCTGCTGGGTTGCTGCGTTGAAGGAGAAGAAAACATGTTAATTTATGAGTTCATGCCCAACAAAAGCCTGGATGCATTCCTATTTGGTTTGTTCTTTTTTAATGTGCAATCAAACATCCTTTTTATCTTTTAGTACAACACGAAGAATCCTTTTTTAAGGCTTGCGTTGCATGTGAACATTTTGAATTTTTTGCCGTATCAGTTTTCCACATACTTTACATTCATTCCAAATCTCCACCACAACTAATTCAAGAATGTCTGTACTGATGGCAGATTCCGGGAGAAAAGCACAGCTAGGTTGGGATAAACGCTTCAATATTATTGGTGGGATTGCTAGGGGACTTCTTTACCTTCATCGTGATTCTCGATTAAGAGTTATTCATAGAGATCTCAAAGTCAGTAACATTTTCTATTGGATGAAGACATGAACCCAAAAATTTCAGACTTTGGAATGGCACGGATATTTGGTGGGAACCAAATTATAGCTAACACTAGCCGGGTCGTCGGTACATTGTAAGCACCATGTTTCCTTAGTCATCCTCTTAAGTTTCAATAACTCATTTGCCCATCTACTGTATAACTTGTCTTTGCCATCAATTGCAGTGGTTATATGTCTCCGGAGTATATAATGGGAGGGACATTTTCGGAGAAGTCAGATGTCTTTAGTTTTGGAGTATTGGTACTAGAAATTGTAAGCAGTAAGAAAAATAACAGCTTCAACGATCCTGAAAAACCTTTAAACCTTCTACTTCATGTAAGTACTTATATCCATAAATTTTTCAGTATATTATGTTAAAGTGTTATGAATTATAAATATAAATGTATATATATTTCTTGAAATTTGTATTTCAGACTTGGAGACTTTGGAATGAAGGCAGATGGTCAGAGGTTGTCGATGAGGCATTGAGTGACTTTTATTCTCTATCAGAAGCGATGAAATGCATACATATTGGGCTGTTATGTGTTCAAAACAGAGCAGTAAATAGGCCAACCATGGCTGAAGTGGATTTCATGCTCATCAGCGAAACTGATCTTCCATCACCAAAAGAACCTCCATACAGTTTCCCAACATTTTCAGATAAGTCTGGACTTCTGCCAAATCGGTGCTCAAATAAAATGTCACATTAACTGCAGTTGAAGGTCGATAAAGTACTTCAAAACCTTAAACATCTACTGTATTACAGTCTGGAATATGAATATATACATACTACGTGGGATTAACGTTCTAATGAACAACCACATAAAAATAAACAATGGCCTAATCACTAATATAAGTGAGCCAAAGCCAAATGCATATTCTAATTGATATTGTGATCTGAATCTTCTGATTCCCGCCCACGTAAGTACCAGAGTTAACTGAAACTAAGCTTTCAAAATAATTCTCTGCATTCTAGCAGTTAAAAGCCGTGATTGCTTAAATACTATAGCACTATCGTGTTTTCTGTCATACAAACCTAGTATCGCACTATTGGAGAAACAAGAAAAACAAGTTGTGCCCCATCTAAAGACAAAAGGAAAAAAGATGTCTAAAAAATATAAAAATATTAAATTACCCTTATTAGTTTAAGTTAAGTTTTTACCCATTTAAAAATAAAATGATTTATTAATAAAAAATAAAATCTATTAAAAAAATTAACTATTCTACTCTCACGTTCGGAAGTACGGATTTTAATCAGCTAATAAGTATTCTACAATCAATAGATAATTAAAATCACAAACCGATTATGACAGTATAAAAATTCGAAATTTTATATACGAAATCAGTAAATTAATATATCCCTTACTACCGATTATAATAAGAAAATAAAAAATTATTTGAGGTTAATTGTATAATCGGTAGATTATTAATGGTTTTTTAAAATAAAAATTAATAAAAATAAAAATAAAAATAAAAGAATAATATTCTTGGACAAATTGTGTAATCGGTAGTTTACAAACCATTATATAAAATAGGTGGATAAGGGATGGTGGGAAATTACTTTATAATGACACTATTTTATCTTATGTGTAGTTCTAAATTAGTTTTTATCAGCTAAAAAGTACATGAAAAATTTACCATATTTACGAGGATTTAAGTCTTGTTGGTAGGTTAGTGGAGCCTTTCAAGGTGTATGTAAGTTAACCCATCCAATCTCCCCAAAGTCATCGAAAGATAACTCTTATTCTTTAGGTAGTTCTAATTCTTTGTATTTCTCGTTGCTGATATCCAAAGAGATGATTACCTCAATGCCATCGCCACGCCTTTTGCCCAGCCAGTGGAAAGCTCCATTAACAAGCACCCCATTTTCTGTTTTATGCAGAACCATATCAAACTCAGTGTGACTACTTTCCCATGAATCCATTCCTAGAGTATAGACGTCGGCTAAACATCTATTATCCTTGTTGGTTTCATGTAGACATAATTTCGTGAATTCGGTACAATTTTGTACTCTTTGGTGGCTGGATTCCAAAAGTAAACCAAAATAAACAATTCAATATCATTATATAAAGTTTTAAGATAGATATTTGCATAACTAATTGACATACTGCATTAAAATCGAATACAAGTTCTATGAAAATCATTAACCGAATACACGAAGATGTGTAGTAAAATACATCTCATCTCGTGAACAATCCCATCAAGGAATAATCGGAATCTTCTTCTTTGTCTTCTTGATTTCCGCCCACATAAGTACCAGAGTTAACTGAAACTAAGCTTTCAAAATAACCAACTGCATCCTGGAGGTATGCAGTAGATGAGCAAAATTCTTTAGCACTTCTTTGTTTTGGGTCGTACAAAACTAGTTTACGAAGGATAATATTCGAGAATAGAATCTCACCGTTCTTGAATGACCAAATAAGCTTCACATTCGCATACCAATATGATCTCATTATTTTCTCATTGGTAATGGTGTAACGTTTACTCCAAGATTCTTGAACCCCATAATCCTGCATCACCCAAACTTCAAGTTGACCCTTGGAAACTACATCAAGTACACAAAGCAACCCTTCCAAAACCCCGACATTCATCCACATAATCATATTTCCTGAAGCTTCTTTCGGTGGTTCTAATTCTTTGTATTTCTCGTCACTGATGTTCAAAGAGATGATCAACTTGGACTTTTTGCGACGCTTTAAGCCTGACCAGTGCAAAGCACCGTTAACAAGCACCCCAGTTTCACTCGAAATATTATAAATCTCAGTTTCTTTGCTCTTCCATGAATTCGTTCCAAGAGTATAGACGTCCAATGAATATCTGCCATGTACTTTCACAACATTAATCACCTTGTAATCGTCAATCTTGCAATCATAACCAAAACCACACGGCCACATATAGCCTTTCGTATATTTTACTGATGATTTGGGTAATATTTTGTACTCTTTGGTGGCTGGGTTCGAAATCCAAAAGAGTTTCCTACGATAACTCCAAAAGTAAACCAGACCATTACAACAACCATACAATTTACTATAACGAGTTTCCAATGGGAAGTCTCTTTTAACAGACTCTTCAAATTCATAACATCTTTTTGACCAAGATATTGAATCATAACCTATGGTGTGGATATCGTAACAACGCCTTTTTGTGTCATATTTATTAAACATGAGACTAGGGTTGTTTTCTTGGATAGTAAAATTATAATGCATCTTAACAAAATTAGGGTTAGAAATTATTTGAAACCAAGACTTGCAAACACTCTTACATCTAAGTAATGATTTCACTGGTAACCTTGCGAGGATATCAAGATAGACATCTTCTGGAATGCTTGACATTGATGATTCTTCTTCCTTTTTTTCTTCTCCTTCTGTAGTTTTGAGAGGAGGAACCTAACTAGGGTTTTTTTGTTTAGAGTCGCCGTCGGAGATGTATCATGTGGATACTGAAGAAGTTTATATTTATTCTAATTTTTGGAAAGCTTTTAACTTGCAAACTTTCAATGGGCTACAAAAAGCCCGTTAGTTTCTTATTTAGAAAATCCAAATTCAATTTAAAAAAAATTAAGCAAAAAAGAAAAAGAAAAAACTAAGGGACATAAAACATTAATCTTCTAAGGAAAGAAGCGGAAAATAAAAATAAAAATAAAAATAAATGAATCGGCCAAGTGAAAATTATATCAACAACCTCGTGTAAAACGTTTGACTTGTGAGAGGAGATTCACCTTCCTCTTCTATTAAATTTTTCCTAGCAAATATCTTTGAAAGAGCCAGGTATCAAAGTATTAACAACATTACTACCAAGCGACTAGTAGTAATAAGTGATTTATCGTTAGCAACCTTTGTTGCTAATTTTTTAATGGTTTGATTAGCTGTTAGAAGCATTATTTGTTTAATAAATGCAAGTTGAGCACTGCTGAACGTATCCAATCTACACTACACGAAATCAGAGAATATTTAACAATCGTTTTGCTGACAGTTAACTATTTGGCAACATCGTATCACCGTTACAAAAATTTTAACAGTGAGAAATCGTTGTTATAATTGGTACTGAGTTTTGGGAAAGTTGTGGTCAATTGCCTTCGTATCCTCAACTTAAAATGCCAAATTACTTTGTTACCCTCTATTATTATTATCTATGCCTCAATTCTACTCACACTCAAGATGAATTCTAACGTCCCAACAAGTTCTTTTTTTTTCTCCAATATTTTTTCACATTATAACTCTTCATTTTAATTTCCAAAAATCAATGGGTTAGAAGTTTTTAGTTGCTCGTTTTCTGGAATACAAAATGATTAATGGAAAATCAGTGGTAGATCAATTTCTAGAACTTCAGCAAATCATTAATGAAATTATTGCTGAAGGTATGGTAATTGATGAAACATTTCAAGTTTCTGCGGTGATAGAGAAATTACCTAATTTTTGGGCTGAGTACAAGAGAAGACTAAGACATGAAACTGGTGAAATAAGCATGGTGGAACTGGGTAAGAAGATTCAAGTTGAAGAATTGCTGTGCTCAAAAGATAAAAATGTATCTTCTGCAAGGGACATGTCCAACAAAGCCCATGTCAGCGAACACAAATCTTCTACAAGCCTGGATCACAACAAACGCAAGCCCGGCCCGCAAAGAAAAGGTACTTTCTTGAAACCAAAATCTGGCATTAGTAAAATTAAAGGTGCATGTTATGTGTGTGGTATTCCTGGCTATATGGCGATACACTGTAGGAAGCGTAAAGACCTTAATTTTAAAAAGCAAAATGCAAATTTAGTTGAAAGCAGCAAAAATGAGTTTTCTGGCACGGTGTCCGAAGTTAATTTAGTTACCAATGTGAGAGACTGGTGGGTAGACTCTGGAGCTACCAAACATGTCTGCGGAAACAAAGAGATGTTCACCTCCTATCAGACGGTAGGGGAAGGAGAAAAACTCTATGTGGGTAACTCGTCTGCAGCACAGGTTACAGGAAAAGGGAAGGTTGGGCTGAAGCTCTCTTCTGAAAAAACTCTCACATTGAATGAAGTTCTACATGTTCCGGACATCTGCAAGAATCTTTTTTCTAGTGGTGTGTTAGATGATAAGGAATTTAAAATTGTATTTGAGTTTGGAAAAGTGATTATCACTAAGGGAAAGGATTATGTAGGAAAGGGCTATAAAACTGAGGGCTTATACAAATTAAATGTAAACTCTGTTGAAATTAATAAAATTGATTCTTCTTATGTTTGTGTTTCAATGAATATCTGGCATGACAGACTTGCTCATGTAAATTATAAATCAATGAACAAATTGGCAAACATAGGCTGCATTCCAAAATTCACTTTGGAAAATGAACATAAATGTGAAATATGTGTAGAATCAAAATATGCTAAAAAGCCATATAAAAAAAATATTCATAAATTTCTAAACCCTTAGAATTAATTCACACAGACCTAGTTGATATGAAATCAATTTAAACTAGAGGTCGTAAAAAAGGGTTGTCGATGAAGCATTGAGTGACTTTTATTCTCTATCAGAAGCGATGAAATGCATACATATTGGGCTGTTATGTGTTCAAAACAGAGTAGTAGATAGCCCAACCATGGCTGAAGTGGATTTCATGCTCATCAGCGAAACGGATCTTCCATCACCAAAAGAACCTCCATACAGTTTCCCAACATTTTCAGATAAGTCTGGACTTCTGCCAAATCGCTGCTCAAATAATAATGTCAAGTTAACTGCAGTTGAAGGTCGATAATAAGGTACCTCAAAAGCTTAAACATATACTGTATCAAATGTTCACACTCTGGAAAATATAATACATTCATATCAAACGTTAACTGAAACTAAGCTTTCAAAATAATTCTGTACATTCAAGAGGTCTATACAACGAAAGCTTAATTCGCTAGCACTTCTATAATAAAATCCCACCATTTTAAAATCCCACCATTTTTGAAGGACCACATAAACTTCACATTCATTTACCAACTGCATATCATTATTTTCTCATCTGATATGACATTACGTTTAGTCCAAGATAACACTTGCAAGTACACAAAGGAACCCATCCAATCTCCCCAAAGTCATCGAAAGATAACTCTTATTCTCTAATGCTTTTTAAGGTAGTTCTAATTCTTTGTATTTCTCGTTGCTGATATCCAAAGAGATGATTACCTCAATGCCATCGCTACGCCTTTTGCCCAGCCAGTGGAAAGCTCCATTAACAAGCACCCCATTTTCTGTTTTATGCAGAACCATATCAAACTCAGTGTGACTACTTTCCCATGAATCCATTCCTAGAGTATAGACGTCGGCTAAACATCTATTATCCTTGTTGGTTTCATGTAATTTCCAAACAATTATCAACTTATAATCATCGCTTGTAATCCTAACCAAAACCACAAATGAGTATCTCGTAGACATAATTCCGTGAATTCGGTATAATTTTGTACTCTTTGGTGGCTGGATTCCAAAAGTAAACCACAATAAACAATTCAATATCATTGTATAAAGTTTTAAGATAGATACTGCATAACAATATCTATTTTAATAGATTAACGAATTGAAATACTGCATTAAAATCGAATACAAGCTCTATGAAAATCATTAACTGAATACACGAAGATGTGTAGTAAAATCCATCTCATCTCATGAACCATCACATTAAGGATTTATCGGAATCTTCTTCTTTGTCTTCTTGATTTCCGTCCACATAAGTACCAGAGTTAACTGAAAATAAGCTTTCAAAATAACCAACTACACTCTCGATGTCTGCAATATATGTGCAAAATTCTTTAGCACTTCTTTGTTTTGGGTCGTACAAAACTAGTTTACCAAGTTTAATATTCGAGAATAGAATCTCACCGTTCTTGAATGACCAAATAAGCTTCACACTCGAATACCAATATGATCTCATTATTTTCTCATTGGTGATGGTGTAACGTTTAGTCCAAGATTCTTGAACCCCATAATCCTGCATCACCCAAACTTCAAGTTGACCCTTATAAACTACGTCAAGTACACAAAGCAACCCTTCCAAAACCCCCAAATTCATCCACAAATTCTTATTCCCTGAACCTTCTTTAGGTGGTTCTAATTCTTTGTATTTCTCGTCGCTGATATCCAAAGAGATGATCACCTTGGACTTTTTGCCACGCTTTAAGCCTGACCAGTGCAAAGCACCGTTAACAAGCACCCCATTGTTACTCGAAATAATATAAATCTCAGTTTCTTTGCTTTTCCATGAATTCGTTCCAAGAGTATAGACGTCCAATAAATATCTGCCATCTATGTTCACAACATTAATTACCTTGTAATCGTCATTCTTGCAATCATAACCAAAACCACGCGTCTTGATATAGCCTTTCGTATATATTACTGATAATTTGGGTAATATTTTGTACACTTTGGTGGCTGGGTTCCAAATACAAAAGAGTTTCCTACCATAATTCCAAAAGTAAACCAGACCATTACAACAACCATGAAATTTACTATAACGAGTTTCCAATGGGAAGTCTCTTTTAACAGACTCATCAAATTCATAACATCTTTTTGGCCAAGATATTGAATCATAACCTATGATGTGGATATCGTAACAACCCCTTTTCGTGTCATATTTATTAAACATGAGACTAGGGTTGTTTTCTTGGATAGTAAAATTACAATGCATCTTAACAAAATTAGGGTTAGAAATTATTTGAAACCAAGACTTGCAAACATTCTTACATCTAAGTAATGATTTCACTGGTAACCTTGCGAGGATATCAAGATAGACATCTTCTGGAATGCTTGACATCGATGATTCTTCTTCCTTTTTTTCTTCTCCTTCTGTAGTTTTGGGAGGAGGAACCTAACTAGGGTTTTGTTGTTTAGAAGTCGCCGTCGGAGATATATCACTTTATATGGATAAGAAGTATATTTATTCTAATTTTCGGAAAGCTTTTAACTTGCAAACTTTCAATGGGCTATAAAAAGCCCGTTAGTTTCTTATTTAGAATATCCAAATTCCCATCTGATTTTTTAAAAATAAATTTAAGCAGAAAAGAAAAATAGGAAGGATATAAAATCGAAAATTTAACCTGACGAATTTGAGGGCGACTAAAAACTAATTAGGGCTATTTTTTAAAAACAATCCAATGGATATGGCTAACGGATAACCTAGGATTATATAAAATTATTATAAAACCTTCCATTAACCAAATTATTACCAAAACCAATCACTAATAAAACCTAAACCTAAAACCTATATCATTCCACTTCCTCTCAAACTACCGGTTTTGCAACTCTCTTCTTCTCCTCTCCAATTTCAAAACCACCGATCTATACTTCAAACTACCGATTTGCCACCAAATTTTTCTCATCTTCAACTGATTAATCGTACACTAATTCATCGTACAATCATAAACCAATTCATCGTTGTTACTACAATCTAAAGATGTCTCCACAAAAGCAAACAAGTCGTCAACCTCCTAATTCAGAGTGGCCACGATTTTCCCTAACGACACAAGATCGAGAAAAGAACAAAGCGATGAACGCGATGAGGATGAAGTAGAAACGGAGTCCGATTACGAATATCTGCCTCTACAGCGCTTGATGGCTCCAATAAGGTAAGGGGTTTATCATTATTTGTGTTTGTATTGATTGAATCGCATGAATTAGTAACTTGTATATCAAGGGTTTTAAGTTAGATTGCACAATCGGTAGTTTCGTGGTTGTAATAAACTACCGATTGTGGCAGTGTTCTTCACTTCTCATGAAAATCATGCACAATCGGTAGTTATGTTTAGGTTATAAACTACCGATTATTCTACTGTATAAAAATTTAGTAAGAATTAGTAGTTTTGTATAGTCTTAAACTACCGATTGTGAGTGTCCAGGAGTCTCAGAAACATCATGCACAATCGGGAGTTAGATGTAGAACTAAACTACCGATTATTCTACTGGATGCAAATGTAGTGATAATCGGTAGTTTTGTTTAGTGTTAAACTTCCGATTGCGCTATTTAATGATCCTCATAAACATCGATCACAATCGCTAGTTAGTTTTACACATAAACTACCGATTATTCTACTGGATCCAAAATGAGTGATAATCGGTAGTTAAACCTTTTATGTAACTACTGATTGTGCATGTGTCCATAGACTTTTGTTCATATTTTTTTATGCGCAATCGGTAGTTAGTGTAGAGCCCGAGCTACCTATTGTGCACAATCGGCAGTTAAGTTGTTTTTATACTATCGATTGTTAACAATATGTTGAGTTCAATTTACTTTGTCTACCGATTATGTACTTAAATAATTGTTCTTTATCTTGTATCAAAAAGGGGAAAGGCGTACTAAGCAAAGGAGCGATCCAATTTTATCGGGGCCTCGTCGTGAAGACTGTAAGAAGGTTACCACTAGTGCTAGGCGACAAAAGAACGCTAGCAAAAACGAAGAAGGAGGACCAAGTGCTCCACAAGCTCAACACTTCGAAGGAGGTGGACCAAATGCTACCCAAGAAGAAGAAGAAACAGGTACAAAGAAACAACCAAGGAAGAGACGAAGACAGAAGGTCCCCGACTCTCTGAAGATTAAGGGTCTACGAGAAGGTCAAATCCTGGAGCTCCCAATAGATGGAGGCGATCTTTTGTTTTGCTACAAGGATTCTTTGGACAAAGAAATCTACTCTACCGAGGTAATAATTATAAAACACCATTCTTAACATATTGTCTTTTTATTCGTAGAAGTATTAACTTTTATTCTATTTTTTTTTAATTCGTCTTGTATATTAGGACCATTCTAATGCGGTTCGTCTACTGAAACCTACGGATGCACCAACAAATATAATGCCTGGCCGTTGGAGGATGAGTGTCTTCGGTTCCAGGAAATTATAAAGAACTCGGGGCTACAAACGGCCGCCGTAAACTCCATGTTAAAACATGACCGGGTGTCGATATCGGCATTCATGAAGTGGTATTATCCGGAGACCGATACTTTCCACATGTCGTGGGGAGAGATGATGATCACACCCGATGATGTGGTGCAGATTCTAGGTCTGACCGACCATGGAGACGCTGTCAAGTTTGATTATGTGAAGCAGTTAAGATGGGACCAACTTTATGCTTTGACCGAGAAGTGCTTTGGCTGGGACCGAGAGACCTCCAATGAAGAGTTTGACCGGTGTGCTTCTTATAGAACCAGAAAATTTAGCATGGTGGCACTGATGGAAAGGTTGAAAGGAACCTTGGCTAAAGAGACAGCCAACCCAGAGTTCAGCGATGACTAGGCCAGAGATGCAGCAACTGCATATCTTACATGCGTTTTGGGATGTGTAATTTTCCCAAATGCTAGTGGCAACTGGG
Organism: Papaver californicum; assembly: GCA_023531435.1. NCBI lineage: Eukaryota > Viridiplantae > Streptophyta > Magnoliopsida > Ranunculales > Papaveraceae > Papaver > Papaver californicum. The sequence continues at coordinate 170,654 of JAJJMC010026387.1, forward strand.
TTAACGCTAACCTACTACAACTTTTGGATCTCATCCATAAAGTTAGAGACTACTCGTGGGGCACAACATGTCTTGCGTTTTTTATGAAAAATATGAGGAAGGCATCCCGGGAGGAGACTAGCCAAATAGACGAGAACGTGAGCTTATTGCAGGTATTTTAGTAACTACATTGATGGTTTGATTGTTATTTATTCTTTCTTCTTTTACTCTTTCAAATTTCTCATACTTGGTTTGATATGTTCATTGGGAGAGAGGCACAACCCGAGGCAAAAAATACATCTTTTACGGCAACCATTCAAGGTTAAAGAACCGGGAGTTGATTGCTTTGAGGAGGAAGCTAGACTCCATGTCGTCCAGAGATGTGTGTTTTGATCCATATAGGGAAGAGCTAGTTGATCGTACTATACCTCGAAGGTCTGAGTTGGCGTTGTACTTTGGACCCTTGTGGCATCCAACAAGATATGTCATATACAATGCCTCTGGGGTCCTCAATTAAATGGGTTATGTCCAAGAAGAACCTAGGAATCACATTCACGGCAAGTTCAAATTGGACGTGGAGAATTGTGTTTTTGCTAAGGACACGATCCAATTTGTTTACACGCCCAAGCCATCTGTTGAAGATTGGAACAACAAAATGCAGTACATGATAACCGAGGGGAGACCTGTAAATCGAGGTAATGAAGCGTCCTCGGCCTATATGGTATGGTACCGGAAGCATTCTCATCTTAAAGTGATCCGTGAAGATAAATGAAAGAGCATCAGGGTGCCCGAGTATATATAGATCGATCATCAAAGATAACCCATCGGGCTTAGCAAGGCTGGTACGTAATGTTATTTCCTTTGCTTTTAGTATTACGGGTCAATATTATAGATAATAATCGTTTGATTGTTATTGTCTAAAAACAGAAGAAGTGGGTAACATTTTTGTCGAACAAGATAGGTTCGTGCATCAATATGGGAGGTAAAGACCTCCTTGACAACCTTGATAACGAAAATTATGCTCTCCGGTTCGGAGATACATGTACGGTCACGACGACGACGAGAAATATAACTTCTAAGAAGACTAAATGTTCTCGTGGATCCTCCAGTGCTGCTCCTCAACCCAATGTCCCATCTCCTCAACCCAATGTACCAGATCTCAACCCAATGAACCTGAAGCCTCTGTTGGTCGTGTTTCTCTTCCTAAGACAAAAAAAGTGAGGAATTAGGTTGTAATCGTTAAATTAAAGGATATTAATTTAGTGTTTAACATTTCTGGTTTTAAGGTCTAACATTTGAGATGATCATATATACTTTTTTTTTATTATCAATTGATTTTCCATCGATTTATTTTTAACAAGTTCGTTCTTCAAATTTTACCTTAAAATCGGTAGTTGGCGGGTTTGAACAAACTACCGATTGAGTAAATTCATCATCAATCGGTAGTTTATAAAATTACGTAAATACCGATTTTGTACATTCAACTACCAATCAAATTTACTACCGATTGTGAGTGTCCAAGAGTTATGGAAAAATTGGAATTTCCAATTTGGGGCTAGTAATCATAATCGGTAGTTTGTACAAAATTTAACCTACCGATTGTGAGTGTCCAAGAGTTTTGGAAAAATTGGAATTTCCAATTTGAGGCTACTTATCATACTCGGTAGTTTAAGAATTTTTTAAACTACCGATTGTGATTGTACAAAATGTTGAAAAAATTTCGATTTTCAATTTAGGGCTACTTATCATAATCGGTAGTTTAAATTTTTTTTAAACTATCGATTATGATTGAACAAAATGTTGAAATTTTTCAAAAAATTACGAAATCCAATTTGGGGTACTTATCATAATCGGTAGTTTAAGAATTTTTTAAACTACCGATTGTGATTGTATAAAATGTTGAAATTATTCAAAAAACTTCGAAATCCAATTTGGGCTACTTATCATAATCGGTAGTTTAAGAATTTTTTAGACTACTGATTGTGATTGTATAAATTGTTGAAATTATTCAAAAAAAATCGAATTCCAATTTGGGACTACTTATCATAATCGGTAGTTTAAGATTTTTTTAAACTACCGATTGTGATTGTATAAAATGTTGAAATTATTCAAAAAACTTCGAATTCCAATTTGAGGCTACTTATCATAATCGGTAGTTTAAGGAATTCTTAAACTACCGATTGTGCTTCTACAAAGTGTTGAATTTTTTCAAAAGAATTCGAATTCCAATTTTGTTACCGTTTTTTTACCGTTGATCAACGATTATAATTTGTATTCTGATACACCTATAAATAAATGAATTTATATCTATCATTCCCATTTCAAATTCACATCTTTTACATTTCATAGAAAATTTCTAATTTCTCGTTTTCATGTAATGTCGGCTACGAAAATTTTAGGCTTAATGCAAAGAATTTTACCCTAGAAGAAGATTTATCCCTATGTCAAAACATAGTATTAAATTATCCAACAAGGGGTCATGAATGTCGTATGAATGGTTCCATGAGCATGCAATGGTTAGAACATACACATGGTAACTTTTGTAACGAAACCGGTAATCCCAACAACCGGAACAACGCAGGCCTTTTTGTAGATATATGGAAATCACAAGGGAAGTTCTAGAATTTTCTTCTTTAACCGCTAAGGTGAATGAATTTCGCATTAGGAATGAAACTGATGATGAAGTTGTTGTCAGATCTCTGGAGGAATAGAGAAGATGGAAACGTTCAGGTACAGACCTCATTTCGGGATCGTAAGGGTGATGGAAGAATACAATCCTTTTGTGTTGATTATTTTCTCAAGAAGTGAAGAACGTCATCCCGGTCGTCGTACGACCCGTTGAAGGTTTAATAATAGGTTCGCTTAAGTGTTTAAGTGTAATATACTGATTTATTATATTTCATTTCCTTTAATTTCTATAATGTGTTTTGTTTCGTTTATTCTGATGTTTTTTAGTTTTTTTGAACAAGTTTAATGAACAATATATAGTAATTTTATTTGAACAAGTTGTTCTCCGGATGTTGAGATAGTATTACGAAGTTAGATGTTAAGTAAAATCGGCATAATCGGTAGAAAATAATGTTTCTAAATTAACGATTACAAACAATCGGTAGTTATTCAATTCCCGTGCTACCGATTATGGTTAATCGGTAGTTATTTATGTTCACTTACTACCGATTATGGCAAGAAAAGTCCTGGACAACAAAACCATTAGAATCGATATATAAAATTGATCTTTAAACTACCGATTTACAAGGTTTAAAATTTTAAAGTTTAATTCATTATATGTTTACAATCGGTAGATATAAATTTTCAATTCCTACCGATTGTGAAAGATGAAGAGTTAAAATTTTTGGAAGGTTTTGAGAAATTCAATTTGGGGCGACATCTATAATCGGTAGTTTAAGTATTCCATTAAACTACCGATTATACAATCGGTAGGAAAATAAATCACGATCCTACCGATTGGGAAAAAGTAAAACTCGAAAAATCAATCTAAAACACTCTTGATTTCTAATCCAAACTAAATCAAATAATTTTCTAATGACCAAATTAATTAACTAATTAATTAAAATTAATACTAATTAAACAAGGATAGATTAATCATTATAGAAAATATATAAATAAGCGATGTACTGAGATTACTTCAAAATAACCTTATTTTATTTTATTAATCGTCTCTAATTAGTTTTTGATCGTTTTTAAATTCGTAAAAAAAATTAAACCCACTGGGGCACGCGTTAGTGAGAGGGGTAGAAGGGGCAAAAAAGATAAGATTTTGAATGGTGAGAACAAACAATCAATACAAGGACAGAGTGGGAAATACCAAATGTGGAGCAAGAAATAGAATCCATAGGAAAGGTCACAATGGGTACATCATTATGTTGTTTTGTATCCAGAAAGAATTACAGACTCGGAACTTAAGAGAATACAAACAAATACAAAGCTGCTGAAAAACTGGGCCTATTGAAAAGATGTACCTGCAAGGCCATGGTGCAATAGATTATGAGCAATATTATCCCGAGCTTGCATTGAACTTGTTGATCTAATTAAACTACTTTGAGCAATTATTTCATCATCGAAAAGTTCGAATCTCAGTTCCGAATCCATTTCTTCGTTTCTCATTTCACAAATATTATGCAAAACACAACATGCTCCAAGAACAGCAGGCAAATCTTGTAGCTTGACCTCGGTTCTTTTGCGTAAACAAGTCCATCTCCCTTTTAATCTGGTAAATGCTTCTTTAGAAACTCTTTGAATTTCATGAGATTTCTCGTTAAAAGCGTGTTGCGTCCACGTTAAATGCTGCTGAGTGTAGGGAACTAGAACCCAATCTGTTAATGAATAACCAGTAGTCCCAGCAATCCAAACATCTTTTAGTAATCCTCCATTAGCCCTTTGGTATAGAGCTGATTTTGCGAGAATTTGATCATCCGACATTGAACCAGGCCAACCAATGCAGCAATCAGTAAAAACACCTTTATGATCCACAACACCTTGAACCGTAATTGAATACGAAGTCTTCTGATTCCGTTCCGTATGTCGTCTATTGAAATACGCTGACACACTGATTTTTGGCGCGATAATTGGTATATGAGTAGTATACATAGAACCCACAACATTAGGTATGCCAGAAATCTTTTCAAAATCTGTTTTGACATTTTCTAATGCTTTTTCAACACTAGGCCATTGCAAATACTTTGGCATCAAAACAGTTTTAATAGCTGAACACACCTCAAGAACAAGCTTATGACAAGTAGAAATACCTAAACCAAACTTTTTAGAAACAAGTCTTAGTGGTTCACCTGTTGCTAGTCTCCAGATGCAAACAGCAACCCTTTGTTGAACTGGTATTGCAGCTCTTAGCATTGTATCTTCTTTCGCGACAACGGAACTCAACTCTTCACATATCATATCAAACGTCGATCTACTCATTCTAAACGCTTTCCGGAATTCCTTCTCGGGGAAATCAGGATGATTACAACTATCCCACCATGCTTTAGACCTATCTTTCACCCATAATCTTCTATGACCGCCAGTAGTACATGACAAAGTATTCACACCCCCGGCGGAGACAATGTGCTTAGGCGGAATCATCAGTCGTGGACGTTTTCGATTACTTTCCGGTTCTTCTTTTACTTTCAACTCATGTTCTTGCAGATTAGAATGGATATCAAGCATGGTTTCTGACTTTTCTTGTTCTAAACTGTGTATGTTTCTCTTCTTTTTTCTTCTTGTTACTGTTGATGATGAGATTTTCTTCTTGTTTTGCATGTCTCTCATTTGGGTAACAACTTTTTCTTGGAACATACTCTAATCTCTTCTTGGGTTTTGAAGAAATTTGATTTTAAGGTTGAGAAGTGTGAACATAGATGGGATATGGGGAGGAGAGGAAAAAGAAATATAAAGATGGAGTGAACATAAAGAGAGAAATGAGAAGACCAAATTGTATTAACGTGGGTGATGTGTGAACATATATAAGATTTTTGGTGTTTATGTTGGGTAGATGTTATTTTCAATCCCAAATTAGTTAAGGGATGTATTTGACTTTTGAAAAATGGTTTTAGTATACAAATTTAAACTGTAAATTCCATAAAAATATCCCGTTGGCAACCCCTATGAGTTAAATGAAGAGAGTCACTTGTCTTAAAAGTTTGGCGAAGATGAGAGTACGATTAATAAACTTGGAAAAAATCATAATTTATAGTAAAAACAACTACGGATTTAGTTTATTTTATTAAACTGTAATTATAAAATTGTGATATAAAAAATCTAGAGTCATTATATTTTTTTTAGAATCATAGGTTTTAACACTCCTCCTAAAGAATCCTCTTACGAATATGAAAGGCGGTTGAATAGAAGGGCGGGGTACAAAGTCCATGTTTACCCCATAACAGTTTCACCGCTGCGAATATCAACAGTGCTTTTTAAATGGTGAGATTTATGAATGGAAATAACGCGGTTGCTTTCTGGTTGATGTACTGAAGACTTTTTTTTCTTTCTTTTTTAATTGAAACCACAGGATAAGAAGATGATGACTTAATGTGAAAATCTTATTCAGTTATTCTCTTTGTTAGCGGTGGTAGTGAGAACATGAATTTTGAAAAAATAAAAACAAAAAAGTCTGAAGTTTTTTTGAATAATTTCAATGGTTTCATACCAGTTGGAAAATGTATGTACATAAGACAAAGCACAACAAAGTCAATGAACAGTAGTACAAGTTTTTAGTCAAACCGGATCCACTTTTCTTTAAATCTTTTGTCTAATTCAGGGTCCATCCACCGATAAAAAATAAAAGAGAAGAAGATAAAATGTCGAGATTTATAGGGATGTTCTTATAAAAGTAGCCCACGGTGGTATTAGTTGATCAAGTAAACCCGCGTACTGAGTAGACTGGAGGTGGTGTCACGAGCAAGAATTATGGGTAGAGTTTTTTTTTTAAAGTGAAAAAATTTTTATCTAAAAGGAATAAATTAGTTTCTACTATGGATAGTGAAAAGAGAGTTTTTCATCCAAAATTTATCAACCACTCATTTAATCGAAGAAGTGATTCGCAATCTTCATTGAACTGGTGATCTTCAACTGTTTGGATCCCAGACGGGTGAAGTTTTCTCGTTTGGATAAAAGTCTCATCCAACGTCTCTGGTAGAAGTATCCAACTCTGATAGATTTGAAATCCAGACCGGGGAACTTCACCCGTCTGGCTATTTTTGTAATAAAAAAATAAGTTTGAAAGCTAGAGGGGAAACTTCACCCGTTTAACCTCTTTTTTCTCCGGTCTAATAGTGTAAAAAACACTCCTTCGCCTAATTACTCCTTCGATTTGAAAGGGATAGAATAACCCTTGCTCTAAAGAAAGAATGCTACTTTGAGGAAATGTCAAAATTTCGAGGCATACAAATTTATTACGCGCAACTATTATAGGATGATATAGAGTATCCTAGAGGTAGTTAAATTACTTACATACTCTTGATTAATTTTATTTAACAATTTTTTTATTTACTTTGTTTTTATTTCAATTTTTAATTAAATTTTAAGGTTATTTTTAATTAATTTTTTCTTAATTTTATTTAATCTTTTGTTTCAAATTTTTTTATTTTCCTTTTATTTTGTTTAATTTTTTTATTTAAATTGTTCTTCTTCCCTTCTCTCTTTTCTACACTAACCAAATGCTAACCCATCGAAAATAGGTTTGTTTTTCTAATCTAAAAATTAGTGAAGAAGAGGAAGAGGTTAGAATAAAAAGAAGTAGTTAAAGCAAAAATCGAATTGAGTAAGTTGGAGAGCGAGAACCAAATTATCATTGCAAGGAAATGTATAATAAAAAATATTTCTCACAAACCCATAGATTATTCTCTTATGTGTGATTGATAGATTATGTTTAAATCGAAAAATTAGGATTTTATGACAGTTATATATTGGAGTTCGGTTGACAATTGAAACGAATTATCAGTCAAACTGTTCAATGTTTTTTATTCTGAAAGTGCTGATGAACAATTCGGATGATAAAAAAATATGAAAATGATAGCCGAGCTTTATTTTACGAAGAAAAACACTAAGTGCTCATGAACTGCTCAATGTTCTTTGTTTTGCTCTTCTACCCCACTGGCCAACGCCACTGGGCCACCGCCTGCCCCAGTGGGCTTAAATTTGCGGATTTATGTCCTTCATGTTTTTTCTTCTCCGCTTAAATTTATTTTTAAAAAATCAGATGTGAATTTGGATTTTCTAAACAAGAAACTAACGGGCTTTTTATTGCCCATTGAAAGTTTGCAAGTTAAAAGCTTTCCAAAAATTAGAATAAATATACTTCTTCAGTATCCATATAAAGTGATATATCTCCGACGGCGATTCTAAACAAGAAAACCCTAGTTAGGTAAAGGTTCCTCCTCTCAAAACTACAGAAGGAGAAAAAAGAAAAGGAAGAAGAATCATCAATGTCAAGCATTCCAGAAGATGTCTATCTTGATATCCTCGCAAGGTTACCAGTGAAATCATTACTTAGATGTAAGAGTGTTTGCAAGTCTTGGTTTCAAATAATTTCTAACCCTAATTTTGTTAAGATGCATTATAATTTTACTATCCAAGAAAACAAACCTAGTCTCATGTTTGATAAATATGACACGAAAAGGGGTTGTTACAATATCTACACCATAGGTTATGATTCAATATCTTGGTCAAAAAGATGTTATGAATTTGATGAGTCTGTTAAAAGAGACTTCCCATTGGAAACTCGTTATAGTAAATTGTATGGTTATTGTAATGGTCTGGTTAACTTTTGGAGTTACGGTAGGAAACTCTTTTGTATTTGTAACCCAGCCACCAAAGAGTATAAAATATTACCCAATTCATCATTAATATATACGAAAGGCTATATCAAGACGTGTGGTTTTGGTTATGATTGCAAGAATGACGTTTATAAGGTGATTAATGTTGTGAAAGTACATGGCAGATATTTATTGGACGTCTATGCTCTTGGAACGAATTCATGGAAAAGCAAAGAAACTGAGATTTATAGTATTTCGAGTGAAAAGGGGGTGCTTGTTAACGGTGCTTTGCACTGGTCAGGCTTAAAGCGTGGCAAGAAGTCCAAGTTGATCATCTCTTTGGCTATCAGGGACGAGAAATACAAAGAATTAGAACCACCTAAAGAAGCTTCAGGGAATAAGAATATGTGGATGAATGTGGGGGTTTTGGAAGGGTTGCTTTGTGTACTTGATGTAGTTTCCAAGCGTCAACTTGAAGTTTGGGTGATACAGGATTATGGGGTTCAAGAATCTTGGACTAAACGTTACACCATTACCAATGAGAAAATAACGAGATCATATTGGTATGCGAATGCGAAGCTTATTTGGTCATTCAAGAACGGTGAGATTCTATTCTCGAATATTAAACTTGGTAAACTAGTTTTGTACGACCCAAAACATAGAAGTGCTAAAGAAATTTGCACATATAGTACAGACATCGAGAGTGTAGTTGGTTATTTTGAAAGCTTATTTTCAGTTAACTCTGGTACTTATGTGGACGGAAATCAAGAAGACAAAGAAGAAGATTCCGATTAATCCTTAATGGGATTGTTCATGAGATGAGATGGATTTTACTACACATCTTCGTGTATTCAGTTAATGATTTTCATAGAGCTTGTATTCGATTTTAATGCAGTATTTCAATTCGTTAATCTATTAAAATAGATATTGTTATGCAAATATCTATCTTAAAACTTTATATAATGATATTGAATTGTTTATTGTTTATTGTGGTTTACTTTTGGAATCCAGCCACCAAAGAGTACAAAATTATACCGAATTCACGAAATTATGTCTACGAGATCCTCATTTGTGGTTTTGGTTATGATTACAAGATCGACGATTATAAGTTGATAATTGTTTGGCAATTACATGAAACCAACAAGGATAATAGATGTTTAGTCGACGTCTATACTCTAGGAATGAATTCATGGGAAAGTAGTTACGCTGAGTTTGATATGGTTCTGCATAAAACAGAAAATGGGGTGCTTGTTAATGGAGCTTTCCACTTGCTGGGCAAAAGGCGTGGCGATGGCATTGAGGTAATCATCTCTTTGGATATCAGCAACGAGAAATGCAAAGAATTAGAACTACCTAAAAAAGCTTTAGAGAATAACAGGGAGGTAGTCAATTAAGTGTTGGTTCTGCAACAATGGAAAACATTAAACAGGAGAAAATTGTTAACGTTAGAAAAATTTCTAAATTGATAAACACTCTGATGTTGATGCACACACACAAGGACAGAGCCACCTGCTCAGCAAATTTTCCTTAACATAATAGTTCTCGGGTACTCCTCAATAATGAGAGATGGTATACCCCAACAGAGAAGATGTGTCCAGGATAAAACTGCCCGTTATGACTAGTATAAGCACAATACTAGTCACCCTCTAGAACTTAACATCAATTTATATTGGAAGGGAAATAACACAAATTTGCGCAAAACAAAGCAAGAAGAGGGGAAAAGAGCTAGGGATAGTAGTCTGCTCTGGAATAAGTTGAAATAGAGAAATGATTTTTTCTTTTATAGCCAAAACATTAGAAGAGAATTATTGCGTATTGATTAAAATTAATTTCGTGCATTAATCATGGTCATTATATTTAAAACGGATATAAACCGGTCAGAAAATATTTTCTCATTAAAACAGCTTAATTTTACTCAGGTCAGATGCCCCCACATTTAAAACAAAATTTAATGAAATCATTCATTTCAAAAACGTAAGTCTTGGTTGGCCCGCAGCCTTAGCTACGCCCGCCCCTGCAAGCATACTCATTCCCGCAACAGTAGCCACATCCACAACCACAGTCACACCCACAACCACAGCCGCAGCCGCAAGTCCGCAAGCCGCAATCCAAGCGTGCATACTTCGGTGCGAAGCACCGCACATGTGTGAAAAGTATGTTTACTTCAACTAGCCCATTGCCTTAGTCCTCCTCCAAGTTAAATCCTAAGGGCCCTCCCTTAGTTGCAATTTTTGTGGTAATAAAGAGAGAGCTCATCTCTAGTCTCACCCTATGTAGTTAATTTCGGCCGAAATGGCCGAAATTTCGCCGAAATTTCGGATTTCGGGGTGAAACGAAGACGAAATCCGAAATTTCGGCCAACGATATTTGACCAAAATATCGGCCGATATGGACCGAAATCGGCCGATATGGACCAATACGAACGTTTTTTTTTTTGAAAAATTAAAAAAAAAAATTAAAAAAAAAACTTGTTTTAGGGTTTCAATTATTACTCATATTTTTTATGATATTTTAGAATTATATATGGATATGATAATATCTATAATTAATCTAATGATTTCGATTAGAATTATAATATCCTTATTTAATTAGCATTTTAGACGATGAACTTTGAAGTTGTTCTTGTTTTTCATATGTTTCCAGTTTGAACTTTGTATGAAATCTATGGATCTATATATTTTAGATGATTACTAGTTTTTCTTTCTAAACTTTGTGAAAAAACGTTTGTTATAACGTGTTAAAATATATTTATAATTATAAAATGTGAACTAGTATTTTTTCATGAAATTATAGGTATAAAATATATGGACCGATATTTCACCGATATTTGAACCGAAATTTCCCCGATATACCGGCGTACCAGTGTATCGCCCTCGACCGATACGAACCGAAATCCGATATATAACAATCTTGGTCTCAGCAATGTGGGACTAAAGGTTCTTCATTCACAATAGTGAAAAATGACCTAGTGACCCTTAGTGACTTCTAGGTCCTAAGGTTCATTCCCACTAAGACCAAAATACATTTTAAATCATTTTTCTCTAACAATCCCCCACATGAATGAAAACCGATGAAAAACAGAAATCAGAAAGCGAGAAATACATCTTAGGCAATAGGTGCCCATAAGGTCTTGAACATTTGCTTAGTGAGAAATTACCGGAACTACTTGATGGACAGTGAACGCGATGTCTTGAACTGCCATCGTTTGGTGTAGTTCATCAATAACTTCCACGCGTGATATCTCTCTAGGTGCTGTTAAGTTTGTGTCGTTGTGTCCATTTTGGCCCTGGACGTATCCCGTTTCTCAGAATGCTCTAGAGAATCAGCTCAATTCTCATAGGAAACGGCCCACTTCTTCATTCAGATAGGTGAGTTCTATCAAGAGTGTTTACTGCTACACCCCACTTCAATCTTAAATTGAAACTATATAACTCATTAAGACTTAATAAAAAGTCATCCTCACATGCAGTCACAATATCACGTCTACACCATAGGGAAGTGACAGAGAATAAAATTCTCTGATAGTGTTTCCTTTAACCCACCATAAATTAGTTGTCTCATTCGAAACCTTGATCTTGGGATCTCTAGTCAGCAAGGTTGAGTATCCTTCATGGCAAGTTTATTTGATGAGCTTAAGTACCATCCCCCTCGATGCACTACTAACTATCTCCTTGGACAAACCTTTCGTCAAAAGGTCCGCGATATTCTTCTTATAGCTCAGAAAGTCAACAGAAATAACGCCAGTTAAGATTAGTTGTTTTAGGGAATTGTGTCTTCTACGAATGTGTATAGACTTCCCATTATAGTTGTTGTTTTTAGCATTAGCTATTGCAGCTTGACTATCACAATGTACAGATATAACTGGCACAGGCCTATGCCAAAGAGGAATGTCCTCTAAAAAGCATCTTAGCCAAGCGGTTTCCTCTCCTGCTTTATCTAACACAATAAACTATGATTTCATAGTGGATCGAGCTATACATGTCTGTTTGGAACTCTTCCAAGATACAAACCCGCAAGCTAGAGTGAAAACATATCCACTAGTAGACTTAGACTCCTCTGAGTCTGATATCCAGTTTGCGTCACAAAATCCTTCTAGGACCGCAGGGTATCTCTCATAACTTAAACAAAAGTTCAAACTGTACTTAAAGTACCTTAACACTCTAATAAGTGCATCCCAATGCTCTTGTCCCGGATTACATGCATACCTACTCAACCTACTCACAAAATAAGCAATTTCTGGCCTCGTATAGTTCCTTAAATACATCAGACTTCCTATAACACGTGAATATTCAAGTTGTGAAACTCCGTTACCCTTATTCTTTTTGATTCTACAACAAGGATCATAAGGAGTACAAGCAGGTTTACAATCAAACTGGTTATATTTTCTAAGCACAGATTCAACATAATGAGATTGACTAAGACTATATCCATTAGAATCTCTTATAATTTTCATCCTTAAGATTACATCAGCGGGGCCTAAGTCTTTCATGTCAAGGTTCTCATTTAGCATGTTCTTAGTGGAATTAATTACATCCATGTTTGTACCAAGTATAAGCATATCATCAACATGCAAGCATACAATCACATAGGCATCATTCACAAGTTTAGTATAAACACACTTGTCAGATTCATTGATTTTAAAACCACAAGAATTCATTACATGATCAAATTTTTCATGCCATTGTTTAGGTGCTTGTTTCAAACCATACAAAGATTTTCTTAGTTTACAAACTTTGTTTTCACAACCTTTCACTACAAAGCCCTCAGGTTGGTCCACACAAATTTCTTCATCTAATTCACCATTTAGAAAAGATGTTTTTACATCCATTTGATGTATTTATGAATGGCAGCAATAGCAATTAGCATCCTAATGGAAGTAATTCTCGTAACAAGTTAATAGGTATCAAAGAAATCTACACCTTATATTTGTTTATAGCCTTTATCTACTAATCTAGCTTTATATTTTTCCATAGTTCCATCTACTTTACGTTTTCTTTTAAAGATCCATTTACAAACTATGGGTTTGCACCCTAGAGGTAAATCTACAATCTCCCACGTACCATTCTGTATAATAGAATCAATTTCACTGATGGTATCTTCTTTCCACCATGGATCTTCAGAAGAAGTCATGGCTTCTGTATAAGTCTGTGGATCAGTCTCAGCTAAGCATATTATGAAGTCTGGCCCAAAAGATTTATCAGTTTTATTTCTTTTACCTCTTCTAGGCTCAAATTCATCTTCCTCTACAGGTAATGTCTGACTAGTAGAAGGGACATCTATGAGATCAACACATACCATGCAAAATTCAGATTTTTTTAAAAAAAAACACAACATCCTTAGATTCCATAATTGTATTCACACCAATTTCAGATATTTCAGAACTTACAACCATAAATCTATATGCAGTAATATGTTCAGGATACCCTATGAAGACACAGTCAACAGTTTTAGGTCCTATCTTGATTTTCTTAGGTGGAGGAATGGAATCCTTAGCCAGGCACCCCCACACTTTAAAGTATGCATAAGAAGGTTGTCTACCTTTCCATAACTCATATGGAGTTTTGTATGATCCTTTAAAGGGTACTTTGTTCAAGACATAGCAAGCTGAGAGGACGGCCTCCCCCCACAAGTTTGCAGGTAGTCCTAAACTAATTAACATGGCATTCATCATCTCCTTAAGGGTTCGGTTTTTCCGTTCAGCCACACCATTAGATTATGGTGTATAATACCGTGCTCTATGCAAAAATCTCCTATGGGAATTACATACTCACCACCACGGTCAGAACTAACAGTTTTAATGGTAGTACTCATTTGGTTTTCAACTTCTAGTTTATATATCTTAAAGGCTTCTAAGGCATCATCCTTTCCTTTAAGTAAATAAATGTGACAGTACCTCGTACAATCATCTATAAACGTGACAAACCATTTCTTACCACCTCTAGTTTGAACTGATTTCATCTCAACTAGGTCTGAATGAATTAATTCTAAGGGTTTCGAATTTCTCTGAATATTTTTCTTATATGATTTTTTAGCATATTATGATTCAACACATATTTCACATTTATGTTCATTATCCAAACTGAATTTGAGTATGCAACCTATGCCAGCCAGTTTGTTCATTGATTTATAATTTACATGAGCAAGTCTACCATGCCAAACATTCAATGACATAGAAACATAAGCAGAAGAATCAAATTTATTCATTTCAACAGAGGTTACATTAAGTTTGTAAAGACCCTCAGTCTTATAACCCTTTCCTACATAATCCTTACCATTAGTGACAATCACTTTCCTAGATTCAAAAACAAGTTTAAAGCCTTTATCATCTAACACACCACAAGATACAAGATTTTTTGCAGATGTACGGAACATGAAGAACTTCATTCAATGTGAGAGTTTTGCCAGAAGTAAGCTTCATCCCAACTTTGCCTTTTCTCGCAACCTTTGCTGCGGACGAGTTACCCATGTAGGGTTTTTCTCCTTCTCTTACCTTCTGATAGAAGGTGAACATATCTTTGTTTCCGCAGACATGCTTTGTAGCACCAGAGTCTACCCACCAGTCTCTCACATTGGTTACCAAATTGACTTCATACACCGTGCCAGAAAACTCGTTCTTGTTGTTTTCAACCAAATTAGCTTTGTTTTTCTTGTTATTAAAATCCTTACGTTTTCTACAATGCATTGCCATATGGCCAGGAATTCCAAAAACATAACAAGCACCTTTAAATTTACCAATGCCAGATTTGGGTTTCGGAAAAATACCTTTATTGTGCGGGCCAGGCTTGCGGTTGTTGCGGTCCAGGCTTGCGGAAGACTTGTGTTCACTGACATGAGCTTTGTTGGACACATCAATTCTTCCACTTGAATCTTCTTACCCAATTCAACCATACTGACTTCACCAGTTTCATGTCTCAGTCTTCTTTTCTATTCAGACCAAGAAGAATGTAATTTCTCAATCACCGCAGACACTTGAAACGTTTCATCAATCACCATATCTTCAACAATAATTTCATTGATAATGCGTTGAAGTTCAAGAAATTGGTCAACCACTTATTTTTCATTTGTCTTTTTATATTCAAGGAACCGGGCAACTAGAAACTTCTTACTACCAGCAGTTTCCGCATCATATTTTGCTTCTAAGGCAGTCCATAAGTCAAACGCTGAAAAGTTTTCTTTTGCGTTATAGAATTCATAAAGAACATATTCTAAACCAGATACGAATATGGTTTTTGGACATATAGTTCTGTCTACTCCAACTTTGTAACTCTCTTTCATTTCCCGCATCATTTAAACTCTCATCAAAGGATTTCAGAACTAATTCATCAAGCATGTGAAAACTCAGAAAGAATAACATCTTGGATTGCCATCTTTTGAAATCTTTGTCATTGAACTTTTGTGGTCTGTCTACATCACTTTTAGCCATTGAAACAAAATAAATACTATTGTGTTAAGATTGTTGGTTCTGCAACAATGAAAACACTAAACAGGAGAAAATTATTAAAGTTAGAGAAATTTCTGAATTGATACACACTCTGATGTACACACAAGGACAGAGCAACCTGCTCAGCAAATTGTCCTTAACACAATATTTCTCGGGTACTCCTCAATAATGAGAGATGGTATACTACAACAGAGAAGATGTATCCAGGATAGAACTGCCCGTTATTACTAGTATAAGCACAATACTAGTCACCCTCTAGAACTTAACATCAATTTATATTGGAAGGGAAATAAACACACAGATTTGCGCAAAACAAAGCAAGAAAAAAGGAAAAAAGCTAGGGTAGTAGCCTGCTCTAGAGTAAATTGAAATGGAGAAATTATTTTTTCTTTTATAGCCAAAACATGAGAAGAGAATTATTGCGTATTGATTAAAATTAATTTCGTGCATTAATCACGGTCATTATGTTTAAAACGAATATAAAGTGGTCATAAAATATTTTTTCATTAAAACAGCTTAATTTTAGCCGGGTCAGACGCCTCCACATTTAAAAAAAAATTTAATGAAATGATTTATTTCAAAAACGTAAGTCTTGGTTGGCCCGTAGCCTTAGTTACGCCCGCACCCGCAAGCATACTCATTCCCGTAGCTGTATCCACAGTCACACCCGCACCCATACCCACAGCCAAAGCCACATCCGCAAGTCCGTATGCGTGCGTGCTTCGGTGCGAAGCACCACACATGTGTGAAAAATATGTTTACTTCAACTAGCTCATTTCCTTAGTCCTCCCCCAACCACAAAATCTTCTAAACCCTAAGGGACCTCCCTTAGTTGCAATTTTTGTGGTAATAAAGAGAGAACTCATCTCTAGTCTCACCAATGTGGGACTAAAGGTTCTTCATTCACAATAGTGAAAAATGAGCTAGTGACCCTTAGTGACTTCTAGGTCCAATTTTTCTCCAACATTAAGATTCTTAAAGATTTGAGGAACTTGTTGTTTGGGAAAATTTGAAAGAGTCTTTGCAAGTTCATAAACTTTGAGAAACTCTCTGTGACTTTCATAAGAGATTTCTAGAGACTAATCTCATTGATTTGTAGAGAGTTTTCACATATTATTGAAGAGAGAAAAAATATTAATCAAATAATAACAATGTTTATAATCACCAAAAAAAATAATTAAAATCCATTTAGTTTTTTATTAATTGATATGATAGTAAATTTTTTTGATGAAAATAAATAATAAAACTTTTGTATATTTTAGGACGAACCAAATATGTTATTTTTCTTTCCTTGTTATGTGCTTTTATTTTCTTTAATAATTTTGCATATTTTTCATTTACATATTTTTTATAAAAAATGATTTTTTTTAAATAGGAAAGTCTCTCAAAATATCACCTATTTTAGAGAGACTTCTCTCAAGCCTATTTCAACTAAAAATTCTCTCAAAGTCTCTCAAAAACCCAAATCTATGATTTTAAACTTTACTTCCAATTGATAGGCGCTTTATTTATATATTTTTATCGCGTAATTTATATTTTATTAGTACTTATGATTATATTAATATACTATCTTTATTGTTTATTAGGTGGTTCACATAAAATCCAAAATTACAAAGAAATAAGATTAAACATGTTAAATTGAGACGGAAGTATGGAAACGAACGTCACGTACAAAATAATGACAGCGGCTTTATGCTAGACGTGATCTGTTGGCTGTTCACGTTAAGACAGTGGGAGTAGGCAAGAAGAGCATGAAAGTTAATTTGCTAGGAATAGGCTAATTATGGAGTAGGCTAGGTTGTGTACGGTGAGGAGGTATTCTAGTTTTTATTGTTGGTGAGATATGAGACATGACCTAAGAAAAAGTAAAGAAAAGAGTACGGCAGGTGGAAGAATGGACGTGAGGCTAAAAAGAAAAGGACGTTAGGTCTTATTTTGGGGGAACATGCCCACATGCTTGTTTTAACTTTTCTTTTAGGAGTTGGAGCAAGTCAACACGTGCAGGAAGAGGGTTGGAGACTTGGAAATTTAGCCTTTCTTCTAGGTTTTGGAGTTGGGGGAGGTATAAAAGGAGAAAGAACTTTTTTGAGAGAGGGTGATGCTCTTTTGAAGGCAGAGGCGGACAGGTGCTTTTTTCGGGTTCTGTTCTTTGGTGCGTACAAGATTTTCCTGTGAAGAAAAAAAGAGAAGAAACCGCCGTGTTCCGGCGGCGTAGAAGGACGGAAAAGACGATAATACTGCCGGACATTGGTTTAAGTTTTTCTCTTTATTTTTCTTCTATTTATTTTTATGGGTTTTAAGAAACTCATCTCCATGTCTAGCTAATTAATTTGTAACTAGGGTTCTATGTTGAAACTACTTTTAGTACAAGACTAATTAAATTGAATTATTAAGTAATATACCATTATGATTTGAATAGATTAATTACATGATTTTATTTATTGATTTAAATCTAAAGTAGTTGTCGTTTCACCGGTTTTGTACAATACAGTAACCTATGCGCAGAATCAATAGGATAATAGATATGTTTGTCTACTTTTTAGATATTCCATGCTTTGGTTAAATCTTTAGATGGGGTATGCTTTTTAGAGCCGGATACTATTTGTGAACCTACAATTAGCTTCGTATTATTTTCTCGCTACGCAATTAGATGGTGTATGCTTCAGACTAGGGCTTTTGATGCGCCATGCTTAGGGCGTCCCAGTGATATTTGCGACTCTAATACTTATAATAGGTGATGTCGATAGAACGAACAATAAATGAATATTCATGAGATATGTTTCATTTCAGTAATTAAATAGAAATAGTGGTGGATACTGAAAAACCTTGGTTACCGACTCTCCCATTAGATTTATTTTTATTAGTTTAGTCCGTTTTATTATTTTATTATTTTATCTAAAAATCCAAAAATATAGTTTCTGGTTAGGATATTAGAGATATTAATTGCAGTATTTCCTCGCTCTCTGTGGGTTCGACCCGTACTTGCCGTTGTCTACCAGTTAGACGCCGTGCGATTGCGGTTATTATATTGGGTAATCCCAAATCACATCACCAATAACAGAGAATTTGATAGATTTTTAGAAACTCTCTATCCAATAACATAGATTTTTAGAAACTTATAAAGAGTCTAGATCCACTAACAAGAGATTTCATATCTCTCCAGAAATCTCCAAAAATCTTAATTGACTACCCATTAAGAGTTATATTTCGATGACTTTGGGGAGATTGGATGGGTTTCTTTATATAGGAACTTACATCCACCTTGAAAGGCTCCACTTTTGTTCACGGTGATATCTTCCAAAAGACCTACCAACAAGACTTAAATCCTCGTAAATATGGTAAATTTTTCTTATATTTTTGGACTGATACAAACTAATTTGGGGCTATACCAATGTAGTCGATTTCGGCCGAAATGGCTGAAATTTCGCCGAAATTTTGGGTTTCGGGGTAAAACCGAAACGAATTTAGGGTTACCGGCGAAACAATATTGCACCGAAAATATCGGCCGAAATTTATAAAAACAGGTTTTACCCGATATTTCTAAAATTCCCGATATATATTTGCGTCCGTTGGATGACAACTTTTTTTAAAATCCAACATTTTAGATTCGTTGGAGGAAAATGATTCCTAATTTCACTTCATTTCTCCATCGTTCTGCTCTTCATTTGCTTCTGTCTGTTCATCAACGAAACTTCCTCTCTTCATTTGCTTCTCTGTTCATCAACTTCATCTCCATCGTTTCAAGCTCAAGTCTCCTCTAAAGTATAAACACTTCTCTTCTTCTTGATTCACAATCGAGTCTCTTCAAAAATGCTTAAATCGATTCAGAAATGCATCTATTGTTCCTGTTATTAAAGCACAAACCACCCCAGGTATTGGATCTTGATTTTCTGTTGAATAAATTTGTGGGTTTGTCTTATTTTGCTGATCTGTGTGGTGGGTTGTTATCAGATTACAAGCCAGACTCCAAATTTTACAAGATTGAAGCCATTTTAAGGTGAAAATCTTAAAAAAAAATTCCTGATGATTTTTGTACTTATTCTATAGAGAGAGAAGAGAGTAAGAGATTGAGATTGGTTTTATATGGAGTGTTGATAGTGAAATTACTTCCTGTACAGACGCTCCAAGCTAAATTACTTCATGTACAGAGATTGGTTTTTTTCCTGAGAATTTTTGTGCAGTTATAATTCGATCATATTAGTATGATATGAACATTAAAATGAAGACAACGAGCTTATCAAAGAAACCCATTTCTTGTTTTTGTAATGTGAATGAAGAAATGTTAAACTTAAGCATATTCTTGTGCAACTGGAGTTGGTTTTGATTGACAGAGATGTTTTTTAGTTTATGCTTGGAGCACTATCAGATGACTTTGTATCATGGTATAAGGAGAGGTTGTTATGTTTGCCAATCTTAACAGAGTCGCTAACTAGAACTGTTCCATAGACATTTACCTAATAGATTGTCTTCTTTGCTCTTGTGTGGCATATGGTTAGTTCCATATTACAGGACCTCCTGTCTAGTATGTTTCATATGAGATGGTTGTTATCATACAGATGTGTTCTCTCGTTGACATAATTGATGTTTGTAAGATGTTGGTCTACTTTTTTGTTAGAAGTGTTCTTATTTATTCTGTTTCTGCAGGTGACAGCAGACTTGACTCCTGTAAATTCAAGAAAAATAGCTGTTCAATTCGATAAATTCAAAATACTGGGTTTGGTAAGATACGCATTGTTGTATGTTGTATATGCCAAATATTTGCCTCCTCTCCAACAGTTTATCTTGTGATGGTATCAACTTCAAGGTTGTTACTGTCTGAGTATACTAGGAGTCTACTAAAGATTAGTGCAGAACTCTTACTTCATTGCTAAGAAAAAAAGAAACGAACAAAAATGGAATAAATCTCGAAACATTTATCATAGTGTTGTAATTGTTCATTCTCAATAATCATCTATCTTAGCGTAAGGAAGTTATAAATGTGAACTAGTGTTTTTTTATAAAATTATAGGTATAAAATGTGCGAACCGATATTTTGCCGATATTTCGCCGATATTTGAAACCGAAATATCCCCGATACAACGGTATACCAGTGTATCGTTCTCGACCGATACAGACCGAAATCCGAAATCGACTACATTGGGCTATACATAAAATAAAATAGTGTTATTATGAAATAGTTTCCCACCACCTCTTATCCACCTATTTTATATAATGGATTATCTGCCCTTAATTAATTGGTATTTATATTGATTATTATTAATTAATTAATTTTTTTTATTTTTTTGTTCTTTTTTCAATAATTTTTTTTTTCAAAAAAAATACCTATTTTTCCAATATTTTTTTGTACCTTTTTAAAATTATTTTTAATAAATTTTTATTTCAAAAAAAACACTAATAATCTACCGATTGTACAATTAGCCCCAAATTATTTTTTTTCTTCCAATTTCGTATTTTTTTCTTTCATAATTGGTAGTTCAGAAAAGTTCAATATCTACCGATTATGAAAGTATCCCCCGATATATTTTTTTTTTCAAAGTTATAAAATTTTCGAATTTTTTAGTTTTCATAATCGGTATTTAGAGAAGTTAAATATCTACCGACTATGTAAATAACCCCAAATATAATTTTTAAATTTTTTTTGAAAATTTTGATATTTATACATTTGCAATCGAAAGTTTTAACAAATTACATATCTACTGATTATGAAAATAGCCCCAAATATAATTTTTTATAACTTTATAAAATTTCAAATTTTTCTACATTAACAATCAGTATTTTTGACAAATCAAATATTAACTACCGAGTAGCCTTAAAAATATTTTTTCCCAAATTTTGAAAATGTTGAATTTCTCTACTATCACAATCGGTAGGTTAGGCGAATCACGTAACTACCGATTGTCATAGCAGCCCCAAACATAAATTTGTCCAAATTTTGAAAATGTTTAATTTTTCAAATGTTTTTAACCTCCATAATCGGTAGAAAGTGACAAAACTTATCTACCGATTGTGGAGGTTGAGCAAGCCTATAAACTGGTTGTTGTCTTGTTATAATCGGTAGTAGGTGATATATTAATCTACCAATTTCACATATAAAATTTCGAATTTTTATACTCACAATCGGTAGTTTGTGGTTTTAATTCTCAATCGATTGTAGTATAATCGGTAGCTAATTAAAATCCGTACTTCCGATTGTGACAGTAGAATAGCTTGATTTTTTTTAAATTAACTTTTTTATATTAATAAATTTATTTATTTTTGGATTAATAAAAAAACTAAATCTTATTTTTTTAAATAATAAAAAAAATAGAAAAACATGAAATAAATAATTTAATATTAAATGGGTAGAAACGTAAATTAAACTAACAAGGATAACTTAATACTTTTACCTTTTTTAGACACCCCTTATCCTTTATCTTTGGATGGGATACATAAGTAGCCCTAAATTAATTTTTATCAGCCCAAAAATACAAGGTAAATTTTATGTTTTTTCGGTAAACTTTTCCTTTGCAATGAGAAATCTGCACACAACAACTCACCAATGACTAACCCACTGCTGAATGTAGGCTTTACCGGAGGAAATACGACATGTTGTTCAACTTTAAATGCGAGTTCACTTTGTCTTCCGATTCAGACACCATGCAGGAACATGAATGCTTATCTACATTGGGATGGATATCATCCAACTCAGAGAGTTAATTATGAAATTTCTAATGGATGTTTCAGAGGCTCATCAACTTGTTTTTCTTGTTTCTCCAATAGTGCGATACTAGGTTTGTATGACACAAAACACGATAGTGCTATAATATTTAAGCAATCACGGCTTTTAACTGCTGGAATGCAGAGAATTATTTTGAAAGCTTAGTTTCAGTTAACTCTATTACATACGTGGGCGGGAATCAGAAGATTCAGATCACAATATCAATTAGAATATGCATTTGGCTTTGGCTCACTTATATTAGTGATTAGGCCATTGTTTATTTTTATGTGGTTGTTCATTAGAACGTTAATCCCACGTAGTATGTATATATTCATATTCCAGACTGTAATACAGTAGATGTTTAAGGTTTTGAAGTACTTTATCGACCTTCAACTGCAGTTAATGTGACATTTTATTTGAGCAGCGATTTGGCAGAAGTCCAGACTTATCTGAAAATGTTGGGAAACTGTATGGAGGTTCTTTTGGTGATGGAAGATCAGTTTCGCTGATGAGCATGAAATCCACTTCAGCCATGGTTGGCCTATTTACTGCTCTGTTTTGAACACATAACAGCCCAATATGTATGCATTTCATCGCTTCTGATAGAGAATAAAAGTCACCCAATGCCTCATCGACAACCTCTGACCATCTGCCTTCATTCCAAAATCTCCAAATCTACAGATGGTTGTTTGAGTGGAGCAGCAGTATTAGATGCGGGACGACTAGCAGCTCTGGATGTTATCACCTTGCCTTTCGATACTACGTATGCATTACAGAACTCTGGTGCTGACTTTACTATTGCTGTTGGTATTTCCATATTGTTCCTAAACTTCCTGCAACAAGCATACATTTATGTGTGTTGATATTCCTTGAATCAGTCGTTTGCCGGAATGTTACGGGGAGTCCGAGGGGCAGAGCCCCTCGGTGGTGGTCTCCCTCAATATCACAAGTCAGTAGTCTGAGCCCTTGTATAGGGGCATCTGAGGCAGAGAAAGGTTCTGGCACTGTCATGGGTGCATCTGTTTCTGTTGCTGGGAGGATTCAAGTCAAGGTGGAGATTTGTTGATATGCCTTGAATCAGTCGTTTGCCGGAACGCTACGGGGAGTCTGAGGGGAAGCTAACGTAATGTATTATCGCTGGATTCGTTTTCCGTTTTCTAGTCGAATTAGGGTTTATTTCTTTGCCATATATATATACATACATTGTACCTAAAATATATGTATCTCAGTATTCTGCTCTCTAATAAAAAACTCTGCTTTCTCTGTTGTGGATGTAGCTAACGTAACAGTTAGTGAACCACGTAAATCTCTGTGTCTCGATCTCTATTATTGTTCTCGTTCGATCTCTCGTTACAACAAATTGGTATCAGAGCGAGGTTCGATTTACGCCGAGAACGATGTCCGGATCCATGATGAAGATCGACAGGTTTACCGGGAGAAATAGTTTCAGTCTGTGGCAAATCAAGATGCGGGATTTGTTGAAGCAACAAGGTCTTTGGTTGCCGTTAGCTTCAGATAAGAAGGGCGCAGATACATCCACCGCTGAGTATGCGACTATGGAGAAGAAGGCTCACTCAACGATTATGTTGTGTCTCGCGGACGACGTAATCACTGAAGTCGCTGATCAGGAAAAGGCCGTCGCTTTGTGGTTAAAGTTGGAAAGCCTCTACATGACGAAATCGCTGACCAACAAGTTGATGCTGAAGCAACGTCTTTTCAGTCTGCGCATGTCTGAAGGTATGCCTCTTAGAGATCACCTAGATCAAGTTAATACTATTCTTCTTGAATTGCGTAATATTGATGAAGTGGTGAAAGATGAGGATGCTGCCTTAATGTTGCTGATGTCTCTGCCTCCGTCGTATGAGAATTTTAGAGAGTCTTATATTGTCGGAAAAGAGACTCTAACGCTGGAAGAGGTTAGGTCTTCTCTTCATACCAGGGAGATGCGGCATAAGGCTGCTGGAACAGGTACAGAAAATCAGGCTTCCGGGTTGATGGCAAAAGGAAGCAAGGACGGTAAGAATGGCAAGAAAAATTCCGGCTATAAATTACCAAAAGACGTCTGTGCCTACTGTAAGGATAAAGTTCATTGGAAGTCGGAATGTCCTAAGAAGAATAAGCAACAAGAACATAACTCTGGATCTGCAGGATTAGCTGAATGTGGAAACACTTCAGAGGGAGATTTTGTTTTGCTAGCAGATGATTACACACATCAGTCTGATGTGTGGTTCCTTGACTCTGGGGCATCCTACCATATATGTCAAAAAAGAGAGTTGTTTACTACGTACAGCCGTGCAGATGGGGGCAGTGTCTCTATTGCAAACGGGTCTGTATGCAAGGTGGTTGGAATCGGCTCAATCAGGTTTAGGACACATGATGGGAGGCTTTGCACATTGAAGGAAGTCAGGCATGTGCCACTTTTGACAAAGAATGTGATATCCTTGAGTCTGCTAGACAGCAAGGGTTTCAGTTTCAAAGGTGAAGGTGGAGGTTTGCATGTTTTCAAAGGTTCTGATGTGATTCTGAAAGGTGTAAAGCATGGAACTTTGTATGTATTACAGGGTTCAACAGTCACAGAAAATGAGGTTGTTGTTGAGAAGGTGGAGGTGCAATTCAGTCCAGAGGAGAATCAGGCACCTAAGTTGGTTGACGACCAACTACCACCATCAGTTACTGAAGAGCAAGATGCAGATGAATCTGAGAATGCACCACTAGAGGAAGTTGAACATCGGAGCATTGCTACAGACCGACCTAGAAAGGTTGGAATAAAACCTCCAGCGAGGTACAGGTTTGACGATTTGGTGGGTTATGCATTGCAGGTGGCCGAGGAGGTGGAGGATCACGAGCCGTCCACCTACAAGGCTGCAGTATCTGGAAACGATTCAGCACAGTGGTTGTATATTGATGATATGCTGATTGCTTCTCAGAATAAGTCAGATATTCAGAAGCTGAAGGGGTCTCTCAGTGCGGAGTTTGAGATGAAAGATCTGGGTGCTGCTCGGAAAATTCTGGGAGTAGAAATCTATAGGGATAGGAAGAAGATAAAGTTTTTCCTATCACAGGAAGGGTACATCAAGAAGATTTTGAGTAGGTTTGGAATGTCTTCAGCCAAGCCTTTAGATACTCCAATGGCACCTAACAGCAAGTTGGGAATGTACACGGTTCAGACTTATGAGGAGAAAGAGTACATGTCTCGAGTTCCATATGCTGGCGCAGTTGGAAGTCTGATGTATGCTATGGTCTGCACTCGACCAGACTTAGCATTTGCTATTAGTGTGGTCAGTCGGTTTATGGTTCATCCTGGGAAGGAACAATGGCAAGTTTTTAAGAGGATTTTCAGGTATCTTAGAGGTACTTCAGATGTCGGTCTCTATTATGGGAACAATACCCGATGTTTAGTGGCTGGTTTCTCAGATTCTGATTATGCTGGAGATGTGGACAGTAGGAGATCTATGACTGGTTATGTGTTCACTCTTGGAGGTTCTGTTGTAAGCTGGAAGGCAACTCTACAACCTACAGTTACTTTGTCTACTATAGAGGCAGAGTATATGGCCTTGACAGAAGCTGCTAAGGAGGGAATTTCGTTAAAGGGGCTGGTTAATGATCTAGGCCTACATCAGGATCAGGCTATAGTGTATTGTGACAGCTTGAGTGCAATATGCTTAACCAAGGATCAAGTCCATCATGAGAAGACTAAGCACATTGATGTCAGGTATCACTTTCTGAGAAATGAGAAGATAATTGAAGTGAAAAAGGTAGGGACAGCTGATAACCCTGATGACATGTTCACCAAGCCAGTTCATGAGAGCAAGTTCCAACATTGCTTGGACTTGCTCAATATCACAAGTCAGTAGTCTGAGCCCTTGTATGGGGGCATCTGAGGCAGAGAAAGGTTCTGGCACTGTCATGGGTGCATCTGTTTCTGTTGCTGGGAGGATTCAAGTCAAGGTGGAGATTTGTTGATATGCCTTGAATCAGTCGTTTGCCGGAACGCTACAGGGAGTCCGAGGGGCAGCTAACATAATGTATTATCGCTGAATTCGTTTTCCATTTTCTAGTCGAATTAGGGTTTATCTATACCATATATATATATATATATATATATATATATACATACGTTGTACCTATAATATATGTATATTAGTATTCTGCTCTATAATAAAAAAACTCTGCTTTCTCTGTTGTGGATGTAGCTAATGTAACAGTTAGTGAACCACGTAAATCTCTGTGTCTCGATCTCTATTATTGTTCTCGTTCGATCTCTCGTTACAACAATGTGCGCATTAGTAGACATTAACAGAAAGCGTGATTAATGAAGAAATGAAATCGCTATGGATGATGAGACCTTGCAAGAGCACTCCTAGTCGATGCGTCAACCACAATATTGTTGATGCAATTTACACTAATGTACTCAAGAATTGCTCTAGAAACATCGTTATCTTCGAGAACCACTTCTTTCCCTTGCACCTTACAAACCGGTGACCACGAAAATTAGGATCTTAAATATAAAAGTTATGTGCATATAATCATAAACGATCAAGTAATATAACGTAAAAAGGCGAAAAAATAATTAAAAAATAAAATATAAAAAGATAAAGGGGTACCTACGATTTGTATATTTAGGTGGTCTAACATGAATAAGAATCAAATTATGATTATTATTGAAAAGAGTTTCGATTGCCCATTTCACAGCAAACTGACTGTTTTTATGTTTATCAATTGCAACTGCTGTACACAAATGAGTCGCCACACCTCGATCGTCATCTGCCATTGACGGGGACGCCATTATTGTTCAGTTAATAGCTAGATAGCAACCCGTGCTTCGGCGTCCTGTTATATGTTTAAGTAAGCTAATGAATGCTCTTCTCTGATACAAAAAATTTCAATTACAAAGAAGAGATTGATTGATTATACCTAAAGAAAAAAAAACGATCAATTTTTCTCTTTTTCTTCTCTATTTTTTTAACAAAACTTAACTACCGCATCTCCTTTATTCTCTCCTTATTATGACGGCTGTTAACACGACACGTGTGCCATTAAATTATTTTTCCTAAGACAAACCGAGGTAGTTACAACCGTTAATCATAGGAATATATTCCGTCCAGGTGTGTTTGAGAGGGACCTATCAGAGCATTTCCAATATTAAAGATCAAGGTCTTAAAACTACATGTTATTTAAGATTTATAGTGAAATATGGTTCTATATAGACCGTATAAAAAACTACTTAAAAACCGGCCCCTCACATAGAGTTAGGTTTCACCCCCTTACATTAGCAGGGGATATTATTTGGCCCCACCATTAAAAAAATATGAAAAGACGGTTTTTAGTTGTTTTTTAGAGCGGTCCGTATATAATTTTTGTAGGATTTAACATCTTTTTCAATAAAATTGATCTCCAAGGCTAGGGTCAAATAATAAGAAAAGATAAAAATGGTCAAATGGGACCAAATAGGGGTTAAGGAGAAAGTCTAGATTATATCTTTTTCATGATCTTGATCTTAAGTCCAAATCACCATTTTATCTTTAAATTTAAATATTAAGTGGTCAATAAAATCTTGGGATGAATTTTAGATAAAAAGTTTTATTTTATTTTTTTATCATTTAGCAATGGCCCATAAAAAAAGTGCTAATAAAATCTCCATCTTGGATGATCTTGACCCCTTACATTGGAGATGCTCCTAGAAGCGTTTCTTACCTAGAACGAGCATGTATTTTCTTGTAGAACCGTTAATATTCTTCATATAACTGTCATACATTTTTGGTATATTATGCATATGTGGACAAAAATATACTTATACTTTTGGTTTTTTGTGCTAATAATTTCGTTCCATAGTGATTTTAAGGATCCCGTAATATATTGGTTTCAAGATTTTTATCCATTCCTCCTGAGACAAACAATATAGCAGTGGTCCAAGGGTAACTATTGATAAAGAATCCCCCCTTGTACCTGCTAATTGATTGGTTTGTTCTTGACCTTTTGAGCCATCAATTTCTTGCTCGGTAATTTTCATTTCTCCAGGTATTCCATGATAGGTGATTACCAGTCACTTGTCTCGTTCCTATCGTGTACTTCGATTTCATTTCTGCATAATAGTTTTTTATGCGGTCCATATAGAACCATAATTCACTATAAATCCTAAGTAACATATAGTTTTAAGACCTTGATCCTTAGTATTGGAAATGCTCTTATAGGTCCGATCCATCTTGAACACGGTTGTAACTACCTCGGCTTGTCTTTCGTAAAAAAAGTTAATGGCACACATGTCGTGTTAACAGCCGTCAAAGTATTAACAAGGAGAGAATAAAGGAGATCCGGTAGTTAAGTTTTGTTAAAAAAACAAAAGAATAGAGAAGAAAAATTGATCGTTTTTTGTTCTTTAGGAAAAATCAATGAATCTCTCCTTTGTAATTGAAAATTTTTGTATCAGAGAAGAACATTCACGGGTTGCTATCTAGCTATTGACTGAACAATAATGGCGCCCCCGTCAATGACAGATGACGATCGAGGCGTGGCGAATCATTTGTGTACAGCAGTTGCAATTGATAAAGATAAAAACAGTCAGTGTGCTGTGAAATGGGCAATCAATACTCTTTTCGATAATAATCCTAATTTGATTCTTATTCATGTTAGACCACCTAAATATACAAATCGTAGGTACCCCTTTATCTTTTTATTTTTTATTTTTTATTTTTTTATATTATTTTTTGCCTTTTTTACGTGTTAATTTGAGGCTTGTTTTCCTTTAATGACATTGTATATGATTGAAGAACCTGGCGGTGGTGGCGGAGGAGGAGGAGGATCGAGAGAAGTCGACCGAGAACAATTTGATCCGGATATTCATCAACTTTTCTTGCCTTACCGTGGATTTTGTGCTCGAAAAGGGGTACATTATATTACTTGATCGTTTATGATTAGATGCACATAACTTTTATATTTAAGATCCTAATTTTCGTGGTCACCGGTTTGTAAGGTGCAAGGGAAAGAAGTGGTTCTCGAAGATAACGATGTTTCTAGAGCAATTGTTGAGTACATTAGTGTCAATTGCATCAACAACATTGTGGTTGGCGCATCGACTAGGAGTGCTCTTTGCAGGTCTCATCATCCATAGCGATTTCATTTCTTCATTAATCACGCTTCCTGTTAATGTTTACTAATGCGCACATAAATGTATGCTTGTTGCAGGAAGTTTAGGAACAATGTAGAAATACCGACAGCAATAGTAAAGTCAGCACCAGAGTTCTGTAATGCATACGTAGTATCGAAAGGCAAGGTGATAACATCCAGAGCTGCTAGTCGTCCCGCATCTAATACTGCTGCTCCACCCAAACAACCATCTATAGCTCCTCATTTCCCTCCTACCGCTCAACTATCTGCTCATCACGATCATTATTCTTTTTCAAATGATCTCGAAGATTCACATATCAGGTATCTCCAAAATTTCTGTCGAACAATATGTCTCTCAATATTGGTGCGGAATTATTTTCCTGCTGCATTGGATTGACCTGATTTCGGTAACCCCATCTCGCCCTTGCATGACCTAGGGACATATGTAGTCCTTCTGTTCTGCACATGCGCAAAGCGTGAGCTGAGGATGAATTTTGCAGGAAGAGTAGTATATGTGGTATTAAATTACTAATAGCTTATATGAAATTATTGTGCAGGACACCATTTAACAGAAGAAGTTTGAGAGCTGGAACAGTAACGCCACCAGAGAGGAGGTCTACGGATCGCAATGATTTCATGAAATCACCAGCAAGAGACAGACCCATGTCATCAGGTGGTAGAACACCAAATGATGCACTACTGATGGACAACTTTGATCTTTCGATGAGACCACAAAGGGCAACACATAGTCGTGATTCCTTCTCCGATGATATCGATTTCACCGGTGGCTTAACGTTTCGATCTTGTGATATGTCTAGTGAAAACTTAGAATTTTCTGCCGCCAGTGCTGAAGAAACTACCCCAAGAACCTCAGTTTCTTCTCAATCTTCGGTAATGAGTCCTACAATTATTTCGGTCATTTTGGTTTCAAACTAGCAAGGTTTCGCCATAAAACAAACGCCATTTTAATTCTGATGATATTTTCTTTTCTTAATTTTGGCTTCAGAGAGAGTTAGAAGCAGAGATGAGAAGACTAAAGCTAGAGTTGAGGCAAACCATGGACATGTATAGCACAGCCTGCAAAGAAGCTATATCAGCCAAACAAAAGGTAATGCGAATTGGTTTTTGATGAACATATATTGCAGCGTCGTGCCTCGCTCCTTGTACGGAGGGTGTGTGTCAGTGTGCCTTGGTCTCATGTGAATTGGTTTTTAACGAACACATCTGTCTGAATTTTAGGCTCAAGAGCTTCATCAATGGAAGATGGAAGAAGCTAGAAAATTTGAAGAAGCGAGATTAGCAGAAGAGGCAGCTTTGCAGATGGCAGAGATAGAGAAGGCGAAATGCAAGGCAGCAATGGAAGCAGCTGAGGCTTCACAAAGGTTAGCTGAAATGGAATCACTTAGGAGAAGGAATGCTGAACTTAAGGCGAAAAAAGAATCAGCAGAGAAGAAAAGAGCATTGGATGCTTTGGCTCATAATGATGTTCGGTATAGAAAATATACAATAGAAGAAATTGAAGCTGCAACGAATAACTTTACGGATGATTTGAAAATTGGAGAAGGTGGTTATGGACCTGTATATAAAGCTTTACTTGATCATACTCGAGTCGCAATTAAGGTTTTAAGACCAGATGCTGCTCAGGGGAAGAAGCAATTCCAACAAGAAGTATGTCTTTCATTTTTTCTTTTTTAGTACTTAGTAGCCATCAAAAGTACTTACAACTAGAATGTTTTCGGTTTCGCGATATCATTTTGAATGAGTATTTTGGTGCAGATTGAAGTACTTAGTTGTATGAGACATCCAAACATGGTTCTACTTCTAGGTGCTTGCCCTGAATATGGTTGTCTAGTCTACGAGTTCATGGACTATGGAAGTTTAGATGACAGGATTTTCAGGAGAGGAAACACACCTTCAATTCCATGGTGGATAAGATTCAAAATAGCAGCAGAAGTAGCGACAGCTCTACTATTTCTTCACCAAGCAAAACCAGAGCCACTCGTTCACCGTGATCTTAAACCTGCTAACATTCTTTTAGATCGTAATTATGTTAGCAAAGTCAGTGATGTCGGGCTCTCACGTTTAGTGCCGCCATCTGTAGCTGATACAGTTACACAGTACCACATGACATCCACAGCAGGAACATTTTGTTATATAGACCCGGAATATCAACAGACAGGAATGTTGGGTGTTAAATCCGATATATACTCGCTTGGGATTTTGTTGTTACAAATCATTACTGCAAAGCCTCCGATGGGTCTTACACATCATGTTGAACGAGCAATCGAGAAAGGAACTTTTGCAGATATGCTTGATCAAACTGTAACAGATTGGCCCATAGAGGACACCTTGTCCTATGCAAAACTGGCTTTGAAATGTGCAGAGTTACGAAGAAAAGATAGACCAGATCTTGGGTCTGTTATTTTACCTGAACTCAATCGGTTGCGAAATCTTGGAGCCGGTGAAGCAGGTAGTATAAACTCTGGCAATATGCCACCACGTTCTCCCGAAATTTCACGTCAGAAGTCACCAAATACAAGTCAGGTTAGTAATTCTGTAATCCATTTCCCTTGTGCTAGTAAAACAGTTATTGATACTATCATACTAACGAGAGCTATCATTATGGTTATGGTATAATCAGGATGCTGTAGTGAGGAGCCAAGCTGTGTCAGGGAATTCACGTAGAGCTTCGTTTAACGAACAGTTTGGCAGATCAAGTCCAGCTATACCTGACACCTTTGTACCGAAAAGGATATACGAAAGTAACGATGAACCCTTAAGATAGTTGTATTTTTATGAATAATAAGTAAAAACAATAACCAACACCAAATCGAAGCTGTTATCGATCACTGTAAGCTTGTAAACACTGTAATTTTTCTTACTTCACATACTCATTTCTCTTAATTAAGCCTTTCCGAATTCGATACTTTTGTATGATGTTAATGGAAGACAGTTTGAACAGATTTTTGTTGTTGTTTTAACCAAATGATAATATGATTCTCCTTTGTAGTAGAGCCACATTTGAACCAGTTAGCTAGGGGCTAGCTCTCGTACTTGAGGTCACCAAAGAGAATTTTTTCCTTTTTCTTTTGCCCTTTGAGAATTTTCCACAAAAGTTTGTCTACTCAAAAGGCAGAGAAAATTCTACTTCAATGAGTATTTTTGGTTGGCTTTGTAGAATGTAAAGCAGGGTCTAATTGTTGTAAAACACCCCTTTTCTACTTTAGGCCCCCCCTTGTTAGAATGACATTTTAAAATAAAATCCATGATAAAGTGCAAGCATATTCCTATGTAGACACCCTGAACAAATGCTAAGAAAATGAAGAATTCAAAACGCCGCATCACCTTTACCAAGAGACATGTTTTCTACTACCTCTGTCCCAGGAAAAATGAAAGTATCACTTTTCTTGGAACGGAGGGAGTATCATTTATCTATAAAATATACCCCCATAGTGCATTGAAGTCTGCATTGGGAGTCCTTTGGGGAAATTTTTAGCTAAGCTGACAAAATGTACTACCTGCCCACCCTTATTTTCAGTGCATGAGACTAATGTTGCCCTAAGATCAAAACAAGAAGGTTCCTTTAAAGCTGCAGTTGAAACTGGAATTTTGGATCCTTAAAGTAGGGTGCTGAGAATAAAATAAAAGTTAAAGAAAGCATTGATAGGATATGTACCCACAAAAAAGTGGATATGTTTAGGAGAAAAGATGGTGCACTGCACAATTGGGATTGCTTTCCCTTGGATTCCCTTCAATGAAAATGAAACCATCCCATTACAAGTAATATCATCTACGACACGTTAGCGAAGTCGGTGCTCGTTCTCGAGTGTGATTAGTTAAAGAAGAAAAAGATTTAACTTTAGATGCAACGAAAGAAAGCACCACATTAGAATTTAACAGATATAAAACCAAAGTGAGAAGAATCATTCATTGGTTCATCACTGCTTTACAGCAAACATCACACTCTCATCTTTCAAATAAAGAAAAAAAGAATGCAAATGACTCAAGGCAACTAGGCTGACTGAACTGAGAGAGACTATAAAATCATAAACCAAATCATTGTAGCAGCTTTTGTGTCAATAATTCAATTTCGTGAGACTGTAATTCAGATGGGTCATAGCAAAGTCTTGGCTTCATCTCTAAGATGGGTTTGGAGTACTCAAGTTGTTGGAATGATGATGATGATTTTGTTTACAAAAGTGAGGTCGTCAGACGATCAAAGCAACGGAGCACCTGCAACAGGTTTGTTATGTATTAGTGAGTGTTCAACTTGTCCAC
This sequence comes from Papaver californicum, assembly GCA_023531435.1. Classification (NCBI taxonomy): domain Eukaryota; kingdom Viridiplantae; phylum Streptophyta; class Magnoliopsida; order Ranunculales; family Papaveraceae; genus Papaver; species Papaver californicum. Next base: position 204,420 of record JAJJMC010026387.1, read on the forward strand.
AAATTTGTGCACCACCTCCACCAATAGATTGTCCACCACCACCAAAGAGTTATAATGTTTATCAAGGACCACCAAAACCTAAACCATCTGTTGCAGTGTTGCCGCCGCCTCCACCTGGTGCACCTAAAGGTTTCTCTAACTATCCTTACTACTACTTCTACAACAAGGGATCTTCTCTTAACCTTCCTTGTTCAGTATCTACCTTCCTGTTACTTCTACTTTTTTCTCATGTATTCTATCTTTATTGATAAAAAGATGTATTTTCGGGTATCTTAAGGGAAAGATCAAATTGTAACTATGCAGAAATGGGAAAGTCTCAAAGTCTTTCTTTCTTTTTCATTTTCTTGGTAACTTTTAGTTAAACTCTTCGTTTTCTTTTTTGGTTCTTCATCTTTGTTCCTGTAACTTATGAGCTAAATCTATATTTCTAAACATGAATTATATTGTCTTTGATCTGTCTGAGTTGGACTAGAAGTCTAGTTTGTAGCCTAAATCTAGAAGTTGAAACCTCATATCAGGATTTCCGAAATTTCAAATGTTTCTAATATTTGATCTAAGACTAGAAGTTTAGAATATGAAATAAAATGAAAAAGGGGTACTCTCCTTTATCTCGAATGTCAAACATGAAAAGTTATGCTGTAGCATCTAAACTATGTTCTTCTTCCTAATTATGAAAAACAATCTTAAACATGAAAATTTCAGAGAAGTCATTCATAAAATTAAGATCAAATCATGCTTCAATTAATCGAAAGCAATAAAACCGGAACCTGCAAAAAGTGTTTCATGCTCTCCTTCATATTTCTTTATTGTCTTAGGTGCTACAAGACAAATGAGACATAAAAATGCTACTGTAGAAAAATTCTGATATGCCGCATGTAAAAATGAATCATTACTTTCTATACAAAATTTCCTAATAGATGTTACTTAGTCAGACAGCATACATCACCATGAGTTGACAGCTGCGCAGTATTCCATTTTGGTGCAAATTCCTGCTAGAACAGAACCTGAAGTCAAAGAATAGTATAAGTTACTCAAGAACTAGTTCCCATAGAACAAAACATCTTCTTATTAAGATGAATAACAGATGTGGGAAGTGATGAACTCACCTAAGTAGGTTAGGAGGCTTCAATTTTTGGTGAAGAAGTAACCATGTTGTCATCTAGCTTCAGTCATGGACAAAGGAAGACCTTTACAGGGATCTTGTTTGCAGAATACAGCACGTATCCATCGCCTAACAATGAAGACCACAGTCAGAACAGCAACTAAAATAAGAATGGGTAGATAGAATTAAATCTGAAATCAACGACAAACAAAAACAATATGCACAATGATGTGAATCTTAATCAACTTCAAACTAAAGTACTTAAACATGTAGTCGACTTAGTCAGTTTGGTTATGCTGAAGTAAACTAAATAAGTTGAAGATCATTGTTAAATGTATCTGCCAGAAATGGCCTCGTAATGTTATCAGCTAAAAGATGTTACTCCCAACACTAATAGCTAGCTTGCTAAGATGCAACTATGATACAACCAAAAAAGATCTTAATTAAAAAGTCGGAAATACAATTACTTGCTTAAAACAAACAGTTTTATACTTAGAAGTCCAAGCTTTATCCATATATAGATTCGTAAAACAGACAACTGAAAAGAATCAAGAGACTGGAAAACTACCAATTATAGCTTAAACAGTTACAAAAAAAAAGATAGAAACAGATTGTACCGATCCATGGTGATATTCTTAGAGCGGTTCTCTATTTGCTTGCAGTATATGTTGATTTCAACGGGATCAAAGCCATCTTGTTTAAACAATCTCGACAAGAAATCTTCAGAAAAATAATATGCACACTGAAAACACAACATTAAGGAAATCACAAGTTTGGCCATAGTAAACAAAGTCGAAAGCTTTTACACATTAAATAACCATCTAGTCCAGGACTTACAGTACCATCTCCACGAACGTAAAAACTCTCACTTATCATCTGGTTTCTTTTTATGAGCTGCTCCTGTAAAATTGGCACCCTGAGTCAGCACTTTGACCATAAGGAACTCAAAGTGGAACTTATTTCTCAACTGTTGGTGAATAAGTAAATATCAAAATTGAAAGACATGTGCAAAACATATACAACAACAAGACTCACCTGCGCAAAGTCACCAGTGGCATAATCTCGCAGAAGAACATAACCATTTGGCTGAAAATAGACAAAATGACAAATAATCACAATGTACTTCGCCAAATAGAGTAAGGAGAGACACCAATGAAACTTTACATCTAAACAATACCATGACATACCTCACCTTAAGCACTTTATTTATATTCTGCAATACCAAGGGCATTTTGTCTGGAGAAACTGCAGACAACGCAAATATCTGCTTCACATGTTAAATAGCTCACTGAAAACAACAACTTGAAAATTCGAAACACCTTTACAGCCAAAATAGTAAAGACAGTATAATACAAGCATCAGTAGCATTTAGTGGAAATGAAGTGGATCCACGAATCTTTCTTAGTGAATTAATATTGATTTGAGGAACAGTTAGATAACAAGTGCAGGATCGGGATTATTGGGTATAGTACCCATAATATCTACATTTCTTGTGGGACTGGGAGCATCCTATAACTGCTATAGTTGTGACAAACAGTTGCATTTTGGAGATTTTAAATCTCATAGGTGTAAACACAAAAGGACTATGTTGTATTCACAGTTTCAATCTAACTCAACAAACCCTAACCAAACGAGAAAGGGTGATGTTGGAATGGAAACTAAGTTACAAGAAAGTGCATATATTGTAGCATTACACAAACGATAAAAACAGTAGTGAATTGGCGATAACAAGTGGGACTAAATCTACATGACAGTCAAAAAGTAAAAGATAAAGGCATTAGAGTAAAATTCCTGATCCTTACCAAGGTAACAACATCAACCGAATCAGGACTAATTGTTTCACAAAGGTCGTCCTTCGTGACATCACTAACAAATGCTTTAATTCTCTCTTCTTTGAAATCTTCATGTGACTGCATCATTTAAAAACTCAAAGCTATGCATATTCTTAAACATATATAAGCTTCACAGGAGAAGATGGGTAGCCAACAATCGACTCGCCCTATTACCTTAACAAGTGAGATAGCATTTGCTGAGAAATCACAAGCATAAACAAAAATATTAGGAAATGCTGATATCAATGGAAACACACTATTTCCAGCTCCACACCCAACCTACAATAAAAATCCAATAAACCCACAAAAATTCTATATCAAATTTCTAACCAAAATGTAAGCTTTATCACAAATTGAGCTTCAAAATTTGAAAAATCCATTGATAAACTACAAAACCCTCAAAAAAAATATGCTAAATTTGTAACAAAAATTCCAACTATTTCTCAAATTAAACTTTAAAAACTGAAGCTTTATTGAGAAAATTACCTCCAAAACAACTTTGGATGGTGAAATTGGGGAATCATGGTTTATATCGGAGGAGAAGTAATGTGCCCAGTCCTTCTCCAAGTAATGCCGGTCCTTGAAGAACTGAAACTCAAAATAATCAAAAAAAAAAAAACTTAAAAAAATGAAGCTTTGGGATAGTGCCACGAGGTAGTAACCCCAATACAGCAAAAGACTAACAATGGGATGATGAAAGCTAAGAAAATGACCTTGTTGTTGTGGATTTTATAGAATTTGTTCCAGTACTTGTTAGTAGTGGTGGAGGAGGATTTGAGCTTGTTTGGTGGTGATGATGATTTGATGGTGGAGAGAGTATGAAGATGAGAGAAGGAGTGATTGCAGATTGCATGTGAGTGAAGGACAACTGAACCATTCCATAGTCCTCTAGTCCTCATTTCTTTCTCTCTGAAAAGAGTTTGAGAGAAGAAGATGACTGTGGGAACAAGACCACAGGTTAGGGCTACTCTTGTTTGGGTAATATCAAAAAACATGGCATACATTTGTTACCAGTGTGTGGCTTTAGTTTAGCGGTAAAAATTCCACGAGATCTGGGCTCGAATCGGAACAGCCTTAGTTTTTATTTATTTATATTTTTAAGTCGTACCATCTATATAGACAATTTAATCATCCATTGAAAAATAATTATTTTATTTATTTTAGGCAGTTGTTTATCGGCGTTACGAACATGTATATGCAGCATTCAAGAATTTTCATCTTATTGTAGATTTAAAGATGTAACCTGATGTTTTAAATGAATAGCCATGGCAGTTGAGAATAATCGAAATCCAATGGAAATATATATGTAGCTTCTGGTCTTTAACATGAAAAAGAAAGGTTTTCTTTTTTGTGTGAATAAGGATCTGATATGGATAAAGATAACGTATACATACAGTTAAAACAAACCAAAACAAGATGGCAAAAAACCAAAGAAACTAAGAAAGGAAAAAGGAACAAAGCAAGAAAACTTGGCATTTGTTGCCCTCCTATAACTGTGTTGATGTTCCCATAAGGGGCTGATATGTCTTACACGTGAGGGGGGTGGACTCGCCGAAAAGATGGCGAGGCTTATGATAAGGGATGGGTTTCATAAGAAAAGACAGGAGTTTTTATTGGTTTCTGCAAACCCCTTCTTCTTTTGCTTCGTAGGGGGTACATCGTACATGCATGGAATCCAAAAAGACAATATAAGACGCTCCTTGAACGTTAGTAACCTTGAAAGCATTCATAGTATAACGAGAATATTCTTAAACACATATTGCCTACCCATAACTAGAAGAAAAAAAATGTTGAATGTAAATACTCTTGAAAATATATTAGATTTATACCCGTGTTATGAATCGGGCTTTTTATTCTTTCTTTCTTTATAGATAAAATAGTTTCTGGTTAGCTCGAATGCCTACCGATCCCATGAGAACATTTATAATAATTTATTCGACCAAATTGTATTAACAATAATCAAATCATGTTTAGAATAATAAATTTAATCATTTAGTCATACTAAATCGAAATTCGAATGAAAAATTAATTTAACCATATACAATCTGACTAATAATAATGAAAGAAATATAAATAAGCAAAATTGATTTTTTTTTTCTTCATGTCTTTTTTTATCCATTTGACTACTAATGCAGGTAATTTTATAAACATTTTAGCATGTCATTTCTGATCATTCTTGATTGATTGTAGATTCCTGGAAAAATATATAATATTTTTTCAGTTAATTTATAAATTATTTCTAGAGTTTGTATTTAGTAATAAAAAATAAACTTTATATGTTGTATTTTTTGAAATTTGTTCATTATATATACATATATATATTATTATGCAACTCCATTATAAGAGAGTGTAAGTGTGTAAAGAGTGTGTGTGAGGAAGTGTGCTATGTAAGTTTGGGAGATAGAGACTATATAATATCTCTCTTGTATTTGTTTGTGATTATCCAATACATTCCATAAAATCATTTTCATAATGTAGATATCACAAATCTATTTTGGTATCAGAGCCATATCTGGGAAATCCCCAAAATTTCTCCGATAAATTTTTCTCATTAATTCAAAATCCTAAAATTCTTCTTCCGTATTCATTCACGTCTTGATCTATTCGGTCTTTACAGAAGACTTTATTGTAAACATCAATTTCTTCATCGAATTGTGGTGTTGATTAATGTTCTGTTTTGGGAAGAATCACCATCAGTCTCGATATGTTCCTATTCTCATCAGAGATTTCTCGTTCTCAGAGATTCATCAGAGATTTGTCTTCTCAATTAAGTCTAGTCGTTCTCGATATGAAGCCATTAATGAGTAGTTCTTGGAACTCATCAATCTCATTCTCGATCAGTGAGTTGCAGTTTCTTGAAAAGAAGGATATTCCATCAATCTATTCAATTTTTAGTGTTTCAACAGTCAAGGAAGCAAGGAGATTCAACTGTCAAAGAAGCATCGTGGAAGACAAATTAATGGAGAGCATTAATTTCTTATAAGTTTCGAGAAGTTTCTGTCCCTTTTCTTCTCTTTTCTGCTTAACACTATAAAATAAAAATCACCAGCAGAAGTGGATCTCTTCTAATCCTCTCTGTTTCTTTACATTGCTGCTCTTAATCCTTATAATCAATTCCAGTAATTCTTTCTTCTCTTGTTTCTTCAAGTTTTCTGGTATTTTCATCTTACATCAAGAATCTGATCAAAGATTTTCCTCCGATTTCAAGTTTTCTTCGAGCTTTAATGATCTTTTCTTGGTAACATAAACACACGAGGATCTCTCAAATTTCAGCGGTAGTAATACTGCAGGTTTCCTGTTAAGAATGGGAACTACTTTATTAGCGATGCAGAAATCATTGGAGAGTGACAAAACTAGAATAACCTTCGATCTGATTTGATGAGATGGATTCCTTGTTTATTTTGCTGCTTAATCGTGTCCTCTTGTCGAATCTTTTGCATCTTCAATTAGGTATACTTTTCTTACGTCTGTTATGGCATCCAATTTCCATGATTGTGTTCTTGGTTGTTTTTTTAATTGCTTGGTTGTTTCTATACTTCTTTCGGGACGAAACATTAGTTGTTTTAAATTGGAGTTTTGATGATCGTGTGATACTGGTGGGATTGAGTGTTGTAACGGTTGGTGCCCTAATTTTGACTCATGTATGGTTGAATGTTATTGTTTCACTTTCAATTGGAGTTGGATTAGTTGTATTACATTCGTCTTTTATGGATACAAATGAATTGTATCTAGATGATGAGCAAGATGATGGTTATGGTGGCGGTGGATTGTTATCTGTTGTTGGTAGCTCAGCAAGGATAGGCTGCAGTCATGTATGAATGAATTTCATCTAGGTTCATTCCAAACATGTAGTTGGAAGTATTTCAATTTGTTTGAAGCATTTTTCACGAGGTGGTGACTAGTTACAGTTCTGTATATTTTGGTAGTTGTTTGTGTGTATCAATCATCGTACTTTGATCGATGCATTTGGGTGTAATGTGCTTTGTTGCTAGCTTATTCAATGAACCATTGCCTGAATACATTGTAATGGAATGGCACAGCTTCAACGAGCCAAAACAAGGTATCAGATTTAACTTTTTGTTAATTCAAATGGGTTCCTGTTTGAGTTTTCAACCTCAAACTTTTCAGATCTTTTTAGATCCATTCATGTAAGACTGAAGAATTTTCAGCTTTGATTCACTGTTCCATGTAAGTTTGATGCTGACTCATCAGCATTGATGCTCATTTTACATGTAAGACTGGTGCAAAGATCACCAGCATTGTTCAATACCCGTAAGACTGGTTTCAAACGCACCAACAAGATGTTTTCACATGATTTTTAAATCAATTCAAGATTCAATTTCATGCCTCTTCAGTTTCAGATTTCAGCTATGTCAGTCATTCATGTTTTCAGATCTCAATCAAGATTTCATCTACACTCAATTCCGGTTTTCTGTTTCATTTAATTCTTTCTTCAATCCTCTTTTCAATTTCAATGCTCACTTCAACTGCATCTCGATCTGATTTTCTGCTTCATTCGTGGTTCTTAATTTTTCTTGGTATGTGTTGTATGAAGAGACTATTTGGTTTCAATTTCTACTTTGGTCGGTTTCTTATTCTGTTCGGAAATTCATAATCTCCTCTTTCTTGTTGTAAGTGTTTGACGGTGACAATGTTTTGCTGGTTCTATTACTATTCGGATTGCTTGCAGTTAGTGGATAGTCCACTAGTCAAACTCTGCCAGTGCAGGATGAATAGTTGTTTTACATATTTCAATAAGTGCAAGTTGCTGTTATGGGCATCAGTGATTTGGTTGGGATCCTCTACTTCATCGGATTTACATTTGCGCACTTCTGGTCTGTCTTTTAGATGTCACAGTATTGTTAATAAAATCTTTCTTTGCAAGTTCAATGAACATTTGCAATGTACCTTGAACTTGAGAGGGGATAATAGAGTGTAAGTGTGTAAAGGGTGTGTGTGAGGAAGTGTGCTATGTAAGTTTGGGAAATAGAGACTATATAATGTCTCTCTTGTATCTGTTTGTGATTATCCAATACATTCCATAAAATCATTTTTATAATGTAGATATCACAAATCTATTTCATTATGGTATCTGTAATTTCATTATAGGTATCTTCCGTCCTTCTATCCCATATATAAAGATAATTTAATAATTAGATTTTTAGGAAATCATAAAAGAATCGATTAAGGACTTTCCTAGAAAAAATTTGGCAAATTATATTATTTGAATATAATGTATATTCTCCTCCCATTTTCCTTGACCATCTCAATTTTGATCATTTGTTGCATATTAATTATTTTTTCGTTCCCATGCTTTTGAATTTTCTTTCGGAACTTATTTTATATTAAATAAACAAAGTCGAAAGCTATACTTTATATACTACAGTGTAAATAGATATCATCAACACAAAATGAGTGATATCTGAATTTGTCATGAAAACCGGTTCTTCAATGGATTTCTTGTGATTGTCTTACACTTCATAATAACTAGTGTTAGTAAATTAAAGAAGCACGACACGTGGAAGAAGATCAAGATAGGAAGCAACCAAATTAAAAAGAGCAAGAATCACACAATCAAAAAGAAAAGAGATCAAACATCAAAAAGATACGGAACACTTCCCGAAAGCTGAACGATGAATTGCATGAAGGACGCATAAGATCGAGAAAGTTGGATTACATAGAATAAAACAAACAGCATTAAATGATAGTTGATCGAGAAAGTAAAAGTAATGATTACTCTATTATTTTAATAATCGAGAAAGTAAAAGTAATAATTACTCGAATTGTTTTAATGATCGAGATAACAGAAGTCTAAAAAGATAGGAAAACACGTGTTGAGTATGTAAAGCATCGTACCAAGAAGCAATTAAGAGTGATCTGTCAACTATATGATCGCACCAGATAGAAGATGAAATACAAGAACGATGGGTACATCGAAATAAAATGGATCGAACCAAAGAAGAATCAATCAAAGAACGATGACCAGACTGGAGAAAATGACACGTTGCATAAAGAGGGACCCAGTAAATAAATCTATAAATAGAAGAAGCCAGACAACAAAGAAGGGGTCGGGAAAAAATTGGAGAAGAACCTTAAAAAGAAAGAGAGGAAATTTCTAGGTATGAATCTATAGGAAGTAATTGTATTAAGTAAGGATTTTTGTACTTAATTGAAAAGTGTAAAGATCATAGACGGAAAATGTTAAATTTGGGTGATCATTTGTATCATACAGAAATGATTTTATAAAATTAATATAAGGATGTTTGTTTGTTACTCGATTTCAATCTTTAATTGATATATAAGAATTTGATTGGTTGTTTAGTCGAAAAGATTTTTGGCATAAACAATTTGGCGCTAGAAACAGGGATGATTAAAGGATTTATCCTACCTGGCGAAGGAAAAAAGGTTTTAATTTCAAAACTAAATCATGTAAGAAAGAAAAAAAATTAGTAAGAAAAGAACGGATATGGTTGAAAAAATTTAAAAGAAAAGGTTGGAAAATTCAATTTTGCAAGATGCAAAAAATGAGTGTAAAGTTTATTTAGATAAGTATGTTTTATTAACATGAAAAATGTTTATGAATGAAAAAGTAGATAAAAATATGAAACAAAGGATTTTATGAAGTGGAAAAAATCAGATTTGTGTTAGGAAGAATTTACGGTTAAAGTAATAAATAGGATTTCTTATGATTTTGGTGTATAAGAGTTCATTTGACTGACTTTCTAGGAAATTTCTAGGTATCGAGGAAGGAAAGCAATCGAGAAGGTAAAAAATAGTTAAGAAACAACAGATTCTGAAAAATATGTCTCAAGACGCTAATTCTGGGAACCAAAATAGTAACGAAGACTTGGAGAATAGACAAGAGGAAGGGAGTGAATCAGGACAACAACAAAGTAATGAAGGAAATCATACCCCAAATCGAGAATTAACACCAAATACAGTAGTTCAGAATTTCTCTTCAGATCATGGGAACTCGCAAAGAAAGGTACGGCACATACAGGATTTATTAGAAGAAATAAATGAAATGAGAAAGGAGCAAAGAGCAAGCAACCATCGAATTGAATTACTAGCAACAGAAAATCAAGTTTTAAAAGATGTAATTCAGCGAGAGCAAAGACCAGATGTGACAAAAACACGAAATCAGGAAGCAATGTCAACTAGACAAATATCAAGAAGTGAACAACGGAATCCAGATCAAAGAATGGTGTTAGTAGGATCGACATTTCGAGCAAGAAGGCAACAAGAAAAAGAGATTCAACGAACCCAATGGGAAACATGTTTGGAAGCGATGGAACAAATGAAAGAAGAAATTAAAGGATTAAAAAATAAAGAGGGGGGAAGAATAGAAGAGGTATTGAAAGAAGCAAAACGAACACCGTTAGCACAACATTTGACATGTGTATCATTACCGAGAGAGTATAATATTCCAGTGTTCGAATGTTATGATGGTACCAAGGATCCAACATCACATTTAAAGTATTATAATCGAGTGATGTCACGGTGGGACGATCATGAAGCAATCATGTGTAGATGTTTTCCATCAAGTTTAACAGGGACAGCATTATTGTGGTACGACAGATTACCGGAAAATTCTATCCATAATTACGCACAGTTGGTGAGGAAGTTTTTAGAAGCATACATGTATAACAAACCAGTAGATTCAGGGGAGGACAGGCTTTATTCTTTAATATCTTGGCCAGAAGAATCGATCCGATCATATACAGCTAGATGGCATGCAATATGTCAAGCAATAGGTGAATTAGACCCAATAACAGCTATAAACCATTACAAATGGGGGATTGTTGATCGGAAAAGCCAACTTTTTGTTGAAATTCACCGAAATAATCCAAAAACTGAAGGCAAGTTAAGAGAAATAATAGAAACATGTGCAAGGCTCCAAGACATACAGGAGCAAGGATCGATAATTAATTCAAGAAGCCAAGGAAATACAAGGAGAACAAATTCAATTGAGGAATTGCCAGAACAGAAAAGGAAATTTCTTCCAAAATTTGAATCAAGAGAATTAAAACATCCTCGACAAGGGAATGGTAAAAACTTTGCTCAGCAATTTCGAGAAAGAACTTTTACCAAGCTTAATGTTTCATATTTCAGATTATTCAACATCTTGAAGAATCGGCCAGATTTTCAATGGCCAACAACAAAGGATAATCAACCAGAGTTTACACAACATTCAAAAGACTATTGCGAGTATCATAGCTATAAAGGGCATACAACAAACAACTGTAGAAATTTTATAGCATTAGTACAAAGAATGGTCGATGCTGGAGAGTTAAAGGAATTTGTTCAGAAAGTTAAACCAACAAAGAAACATGATGAAGGCAAAGCAATACATATTCCATATAACAAACAAACAATTAATGTGATATCGTATGCGGAAAAGTATGATACAGATTTGAATGTAGCAATTAATAAGAAATTGTGTAAGAGAATTCGGAACCATGAGGCCTTTAGAGTTCAAGGAAGGCAAGTAGAATTACGGGAAGATTGGATGGCACATCCATTGACATTTTCTGCACAAGAAGTAAACTAAGAAATTGAAATGCATATTGATCCTCTTGTGTTAACATTATTGATATCAGGCTGGAATGTAAAGAAAATACTCTTGGATGGGGGAAGTTCATTAAATGTGATGTTCTTCAATACATTTTGTAAAATGGGTTTTAAAGAAGATCAGTTGATCACGTCACGATTCATCATTTATGGGTTTAATGGAATATCTTCCAAACCAAAGGGAGATATTGATCTTGAAGTTTCAGCTGGACCGATCAACATTCTGACAAGATTTAGTGTTGTGGATGCACCATCACCATACAATGCTATAATTGGAAGACGATGGGTTCACCAATTGAAGGGTGTAGTATCAACTTATCATCAATATTTACGATTCCCAACACCGCAAGGAAAGATGAAGATAAAGGGTGATCAAGAAGATGCCAAGTTTTGTATAATGGCAGAGACAAGAATGAATGAGGAACGGGAGCATTTACAACATAAAAAGAAAAAGGAACGAAGAGTTAAAGCAAAGGAGGAAGAAATAAATCGATATTTAGAAAAGAATGCAAAAAATAAAACAGAAAGTGAAAAAGGAGAGAGCAGTCAGAATCAAGGAAATCTGGAAAGCCAACATCATAAAGGGACGATGTAGCAATTAAAGGGGACCCCAACTCCAATTGGGATTCCAAAACCAGTCTTCACCCCAGTAGAGGAAACAAAAGTCATAAATATCGGCACTGCAGAATTGCCCAAACAAGTGCGAATTGGGATGTTAATAAAAACAGATTTGGAACAACAGTTAGTTAAATTGCTTGGTGAATTTGTAGATGTGTTCGCTTGGAGGATGTAAGACATGCCGGGGATCGATCCCAACATCGTCCAGCACGAATTAAAAATACGTCCTGATGCAATTCCCTTTCCCAACGGATGCGAAAGGTCGCACCAGAATACCATGAACCAGTGGAAAAAGAATTAACAAAAATTTTAAGTGCAAGATTCATTCGGGAAGTACGATACCCCACATGGATTTCTAATATGGTGATTGTCCCGAAAAAGAACGGTGGAGTAAGAATTTGTATAGATTTTACTAATCTAAACAAAGCATGTCCAAAAGATAGTTATCCCCTCCCGAACATCGACCAGTTAGTAGATGCTGTTGAAGGACATGAGATGTTATCATTTATGGATGGAAAATCTGGATACAATCAGATAGCGTTAGCAGAAGCAGATCAGGAACACACATCGTTCTTTACTCCACGGGGATTGTATTGTTACACCAGAATGCCATTTGGGTTACGGAATGCAGGAGCAACATATCAACGATTAGTGGATGCAATATTCAAACCATGGATCGGAAAAACTTTGGAAGTTTATGTGGATGACATGCTAGTAAAAAGTAAATTATCTGATGATCATTTACGGAACTTGGCTGAAATTTTTGGTGCATTACGGAAATATAAAATGAAAATAAATCCAGAGAAATGTATTTTTGGTGTTACTTCAGGGCGATTCTTGGGATATTTGGTTACAAAAGATGGAATTCAAGTTGATCCAGCAAAAATACAAGCAATAACAGATATGCCATCACCAAACAGTATAAAAAGTGTACAGAAGCTAAACGGGTGTTTGGCTGCACTAAGTAGATTCATTGCGAGATCATCAGAACGATGCAAGCCCTTTTTTGATGTACTTAAGAAGAAAAATAAATTTGAATGGAACGATTGTTGTGAACAAGCATTTCAAAGTATAAAATTACAACTCGCCACGTTGCCAGCATTGCAAAAACCATAGCCAGAAGAAATATTAACTTTGTACATAGCGGCAACAGAAAATGCAATCAGTGGGGTAATGGTACGAACAAATTAGAAGATTGAAAAGCCAATATATTACATCAGCAAGACTCTGAATTCAGCAGAAAGAAATTATAACAAGATTGAACAACTTATTTTGTCAGTAGTATTTGCTACTCAGAAGTTACGCATTTATTTTCTTACTCATTATGTTCGTATATTAACCAAAGCACCATTGGAGTCAGTTTTAAAGAATACAGGAAAAGTAGGAAGAATAGCGAAATGGAATGCTCAGCTGGAACAATACAACATTGTTTATGAGATACAAACTGCGCAGAAATCTCAAATTCTAGCTGATTTTCTGGCAGATTTTCCAATTGAGGAAGAATATGAAATTCAAGGACTACCAGGGTGCGAAGAAGAAGATCCATTAGATATTCTGGATTCAAATAATTCACGACGATGGGAAGTTTTTGTTGATGGGTCACGAAATAAAGAATGAGCAGGAATAGGTATCGTGATTACAGCACCAAGGGGAGAACGCATGGTACATTCATTTCGTCTTGAGTTCGAAGAACATACGAATAACATAGTAGAATATGAAGCAGTGGTCCATGCTCTCAAACTCATTATTGAATTAGGAATAAGTGATGTTAGATTCACAAGTGACTCGCAGCTGGTAATTAGACAGATCGAGTTAAAGTATCAAACGGTTGATGAGGACTTGGAACGATACAGAAACCTTGTACAAAACTTAACAAATCATATTCCAAATATTGTTTTTCGACATCTGTCCCGTGAAAAGAATCGACATGCCGATGCACTTGCGTATATTTCATCCATGATAAATGATCCAACAACTAAAGCACCAAAAATTGGGAGAATATATGAGTCGTCCATAAGAGCACAGGCATTAAATAATATAGAAGAGGATGGTATCGATGACCCAGCGATACAAAGTGCCACACCTATATCGCAACAAGAAGATGACCAACCAAGTGAACCAGATTGGAGAGTCCCGATACATCAATATTTACAAAATAAAGTGTTACTAACAGATTCTAAAGAAGCAAAGAAAATTCAACTCAAGTCAAACAGCTACCAACTTAGGAATGGAATTCTTTATCGAATCTCTTTTCTTGGACCGTTATTTCGATGTTTATCACAAAAAGAAGGATTACGAATTCTCAAAGAAATACATTATGGAGATGCAGGAAATCACAGCGGAAGACGATCGCTAGCGTTAAAAGCCAAAATGCAGGGTTATTACTGGATTTCTATGCTAAAAGATTCGGAAAAAATGGTTCGAAGGTGCGAAGAATGTCAGCGATTTGGTAAGAAAATCAAAGCACCAGCTACAGAGTTAAATTCAATACTTAGTCCATGGCCATTTGCAAAATGGGGAGTTGATATAGTTGGACCGTTAGTTGAAGGAACAAAGAAAAGAAAATATTTAATTGTGGCTACCGATTATTTTACCAAGTGGGTAGAAGCGAAAGCATTAGCACGAATCAGAGATACTGATGTTTTTACATTTCTATTCGAGAATATCATTTGCAGATTTGGGATTCCAGCAGCAATAGTTTCTGATAATGGAAGACAATTCCAAGAAAGAATATCGATATGTTATTCGAAACATATAATATTCAAAAGCATAAGTCTACACCTTTCTACCCACAAAGCAATGGGCAAGCAGAATCCACAAATAAAACAATCGCAACAAATCTGAAGAAAACATTGGATGGATATTATAAAAAGTGGTGCCAACAGTTAAATAACACATTATGGGCATATAGAACCACAAGAAAAACTTCAACTGGAGAATCACCTCATCTTCTTACTTATGGAGCGGAAGCGGTAATACCAACACAGGTTATTTTACCCACAACCGAACAGAAGCATGGGAGAAAAATCTTAATTCAGATCTTATGTTACAAAAATTGGATGATTTGGAAGAAAAAAGAGAGGTGGCACTCCAGAAGATGGAAAATTATCAAAGGGGATTAGCTCGAGAATACCACAAACGTGTAAAATCACGAAACTTTGTCCAAGGTCAATATGTTTTACGACAAATAACGGAATACCGAAGGGACAAAAATGCAGGAAAATTCGCACCAACTTGGGATGGTCCATACATAATTCAAGCATCTGCGGGGCAAGGATCGTACTATCTTCAGAATATGCGAGGAGAAGTTTTACAGCATCCATGGAATGCACAATACCTAAAGCTTTACTATCCGTGAATAACAATGCAATGTTAACACAAAATACAGGTATATAACCAACTAATTCAGTAATTTCTTTTAATAATTTAATTATTCCAGGAACATCGTATCTTGGAAAATACTATGATTATTAATATAATCAGAATTCCATTAATCCTGGAATATCATATACTTTGAGCGCTCAAAATTATTCCAAGAACATCATATTCTGGATAGCGTTGCGATTGACGACACAATCATATACAAAAGGTAAACATCCTTAAAGAATTTCACTAACAACGAAATTCTTATAAAGAAGGGTTCTTAATTATTGGTTTATCAATTTTCAAAGTACAGTTCGGGACCAACCCTGTATCTTACCCCTGGCTCGGGTTTGCTTCGTATGTGTGGGATCTCGAACAACATGATTTGAGGTAAAAAGTACTTCAATTCATGGTACTCGGAAAATCATATGATAACCAAAAAGATTACTTAACTAAATTTTCTTGTGCAGGGAATAACATTAAAAACATATCAAAAAGTTACGAAAGAAAATTCTTGAAAGATAGACAAAGTACAAAATGGTGAAGCTAACAACAAACGAAATTATAAAGAACATGATCAAGCATCGGGAAGACTGGATCGAGATGGTGGTGGTGGAACTGTAGGCACAGCAGTACGCTTACTAAGCAATGAAGGATCGGATTGTGCACGATCTAAAGCAGTATTAAAGGACATCGCAATTTTCGCTTTAGCATCCTGTCTAACCCAATGAACAAAGTCACGCCCAAAGTTGATTTCTTTTTGAAACTCTTCGATCTTTTGTTGATTTTTTTCCATCTGAGCATCAAGACGTGATCTTTGATCTTTTTCTTCATTCAATTCTGTAGTTAATGATACAATTTCTTGTTCACGAGCCGCAATCTTGGAAAGCTCGACAGACAGTTGAGCTTGTAAATTCCGAACTTTTGGCGCACCAAGAATCACATTACTTTCAGAAATTTTTAACTCTTTAGTGATATTTTTCACTGTATCATTCACCGCATTAAGTTCAGTTTCTGCTTGTGTTGCTCGATCCTTAGCTTCATTACATTTTTTCTCAACTTCTGAAAATACAAGAAAATATTAGATAAATTTTATGGTATAATAAGCCAAAAGATCAGGTAAACCAAAAATATACCTCTAACAACAGATTTAAACTCTATTTCTTTCAGAGTTAGCAATTTTACAACTTCTTTGTATTTTGATTCAGCTTTATTACGCCTCCAAGTGGCTAAATCAAAACTATTGTTCAATTGAATTAGTTTTTCTCTAACCACATTCATCTCTTTGTAGATTTCCTTTGCATGATTATTCAATTGTGCCATTTTACGATCATACCTAAATAAGGTTTCCAAGTTCTCCACTAGACCCAGGATAAAATTAAAATTTTTCATATAAGTAAATAAAATAAAATAATAATGGAAGAAGAATGAAAAATAAACCTTGATTTTGATTCTGAAGATCTTGATTATGAACTTCAATAGTCTGGAGTCGTTCCTGTTGTTGCTGATGTTGGTCATTATGTTGTTGTTGAAGTTGTTGTTGAAGAAGATTATTTTGCTGTCTCAAATCATCATTCGCCTGTTGTAGCACATTGTTCCCTTGTTTCATACTATCTGACTCACTCTTGAACAGAAACCCCAGCATAGTGGCTCGAGCCTTATAAAATTTATAAGCACTAAATAAGCAGTCGATATTATATTGAAGCTGGGCCAAGGCTTGCTGTGGAAAGGAATATAATGGACTTCGGCAACAGCTAAAACTTCAGTGAAGGAAGAAGGAGGATTCACAGGAAATGTTTGCTCAAGAATATCGTCCTTAGACCATGCATCCTGAGTTTCATCCATAGGGATCGCACTAAGTGAATCCCGAAATCGAGACATGAAACAGGTATCAGATTTAATAATATCAGGACATGATAAGATATTCAAAAGTCCCTGAGAAAGAAACCACTTGTAAGCCTCTTCTTCATCACCGATTAAGACCTTCATCAGTTCTGGCACTGGCATTTTGATCGAAGAGAGATTTCTGAATAGAAGGATCGGCACTTGGTATTTCAGTATCGACCTCAACAGTAACAGGAGAAGATCGAACCAAAGCCACAATAGGTACGATCGGTTCCGAAAATACTTCAGCAATACCTTCAACTTCAGTACGGATCGAAACACAAGGAGCGGTCGTACTAGGAGGAGGTGAAGTTTCTTTTTCAGTACGATTGCTGTTAATAATATCATTTGTTTCTTCAACAAGAGTGGCATCGGCTTCAACATTCGCATTTTCTACACCACCGGCTGGATTTATTTCAGCATTATTCTTTTCCACTGTATTTCCTTCTTCAACAGAAGTTACTTCATTCACTACATCAACAATATCTTCATCAATAACAACATCATCTCCCTCTTCTTGAGAAAAACCAGAAAAAACTACCAATGTACCATTATCAGGTACGGGGGTATCAAGCACAAAATCAAAAGGTAATGGGGAAATAATATTATAAAAATCGATTGAAGTACCAGAAGTAGGTGCAACAATGGGATCGGATCGTCCCGATACCACAATTTCAGCTGGATTCGAAGAAACAGGAATAACATCAATAGGATCGGACTGATCCGATGGCAAAGCAACAACAAAACTTCCTTCTCCACTATTTAAATCTGAAGTTATCTCTCCTACAACATCAGTTGTAAGCATAAGAGTTCTGGACTTTTTCTTCTTCTTCTCTGCTGCAAGTACTAATTTCCGTTTCCCTTTACCTTCAATTGCGGGTTCGACCATTTGTCTACCCTCGACAATCTGATTACTGCGTTCAGGTGGAGGAAGAGGAACTTCGATATCTAAAGAAGGATCGACCTGGAACCAAAAAAGTTCAAACATTGTAAGAAGACATTAAAGATCGATACAATATATCTAAAAGAATGAAATATGAATTGAGGAATTCGGACCTTGTATTCAAATCTATAATCATCAAAATTTAATCTCCAGGGACAGTAGTTCGGGAAACAGTTTTGAAGATATTGAATTTCATTATTAGGGATGTCACCATATACCCAAGGTCCTTCAATCAGAATAGGGGTACGATACCATCTGTAATCGTGTTCCCGACGGATTCTTTCATTAGAAGGAAAATCGACTTTGGTATATGGAGCTTTCTTAATTCTAGGGTCATCGACTTCTCGAAGTAAGGGAAACCCTTGGGAGCATTTGCGAACAGGACTAACACTCCATTTAACAAAAATTTTAATAGTAATGCCATCACCATAAGTATTCTGGAAATTCTCAGGTGTACAATGAATACATTCTGAAGGATCGGGAATGTAGCAAGTAAGACGGCTGCGACCCTCACTACGAAGAATGCATTCATCAAGAATTCGCCACCAATTACCATTATACTGTGTGACGGATCGGGGTTGAGTGTCGGGGGCCCTATTGCGAGTAGCAAGAACTGTGAACTGGAAGGGATTTTTCTTTTCATACAGAGGGAGACGAAGGCCATCTTCTAAGGCACCAGCAGAAATTAACAATCTGTGATGGCTATATTGAAAGTTTCTCATCGAATCATAGGTCATCATATCGGAAGTATCATCAAAGAAAGAAACTTTAAATCCTTGAAGATTATGTTTTCTCTTAAAATCTTCGATGTCCATAGATCGATAACTATAAGTAGACAATGCTCGTTTACTCTTGGGGGCAGGATTAGCAATACCTGAAGTAGAATTACATACAGTGCGAAATGCAGCGGGGGTGGGAACACCAGGGGATGAATCATGACGAGAAACAGCATATCTCGAAGAAGAAGATCTAACCGATCTTCTGGTTTCACCTTGGTTACCAGTAACATCAGATTTCCTATGAGGCATAGTGTAAAATCTGAGGGAAAAGAAGCATAAGAAAGAGAAGATTAATATGTGAGGAAATTAACCAGAAATAATTACAATGTAAAATATAACTATCATTTCAATTACGGAAGGAAAACATGAATCAAGAAAAATAAAATGAAACAAGATTACTTACGTGAAGAAAAGAAGTGAACAATTGAAGTGAACAATTGACTGATTAAAGTAAAGAAGAAATCAATTGATGAGGAAAGGACTCCTGAGTAATGGGGGAAATTTGAAAAGTTTAAGGAAGACAAAGAGCAATAACTATGAGAAGTAAAAGACAATAAAAGATTGCAGGGTATTTAAAGGAAAGAATTGGAACCGCCATAAAATGGGAAAGGAAATAATCCGATAAAGATTTGATTCTATCGAAAAAAGTGTAACTGACACAATCATATGTATAGAAACAATAAATGCAAAGCCGGAAAAATGGGTAACGTGCTAGTACAATTATTGCCAGCGGAAAACTCGGATAACGTGCGGGAAAGAAATTGAAAAAAGTTAAAATGATAAGTCCTTCTCCATTTTTCAAAAATCTTGGATCGACCGATAGATGATTTTGTAAAAAGGAGAAGAAGGGGGCAAATTGTTAGTAAATTAAAGAAGCACGACACGTGGAAGAAGATCAAGATAGGAAGCAACCAAATTAAAAAGAGCGAGAATCACACAATCAAAAAGAAAAGAGATCAAACATCAAAAAGATAAGGAACACTTCCCGAAAGCTGAACGATGAATTGCATGAAGGACACATAAGATCGAGAAAGTTGGATTACATAGAATAAAACAAACATCATTAAATGATAGTTGATCGAGAAAGTAAAAGTAATGATTACTCTATTATTTTAATAATCGAGAAAGTAAAAGTAATAATTACTCGAATTGTTTTAATGATCGAGATAACAGAAGTCTATAAAAATAGGAAAACACGTGTTGAGTATGTAAAGCATCGTACCAAGAAGCAATTAAGAGTGATCTGTCAACTATATGATCGCACCAGATAGAAGATGAAATACAAGAACGATGGGTACATCGAAATAAAATGGATTGAACCAAAGAAGAATCAATCAAAGAACGATGACCAGACTGGAGAAAATGACACGTTGCATAAAGAGGGACCCAGTAAATAAATCTATAAATAGAAGAAGCCAGACAACAAAGAAGGGGTCGGGAAAAAATTGGAGAAGAACCTTAAAAAGAAAGAGAGGAAATTTCTAGGTATGAATCTATAGGAAGTAATTGTATTAAGTAAGGATTTTTGTACTTAATTGAAAAATGTAAAGATCATAGACGGAAAATGTTAAATTTAGGTGATCATTTGTATCGTATAGAAATGATTTTATAAAATTAATATAAGGATATTTGTTTGTTACTCGATTTCAATCTTTAATTGATATATGAGAATTTGATTGGTTGTTTAGTCGAAAAGATTTTTGGCATAAACAACTAGAATGACATTCTTGTGATTGTCTTGTATAATAACCACGGCTTCCATCTAACTCCACTAATGCAGGTTCATTTTGACCAACAAAAAATGACTATTCTATTACTGTTTAATATAATATTTTTATTTGTCTAAGTTTTTAAGTGTTGAAATGTATATTATGGGATTTTTTTGAAGATCTAAAGAAAAAGTCTATGTATGAATTTAGGTAAAATAATTTGGTGTCCATATAAGTACTCACCACTTTTCATTGTTGATAAAGCTTCGTGACTCCAAACTAACACCATTGAGTGGCTGTAGTTTAGTGGTAAGAATTCCACGTTGTGGCCGTGGAGACCTGGGCTCGAATCCCAGCAGCCACAAACTTTTTAATTGTTCAAACCGTGTAGTACATTTGGAGCATGGTGCCAAATTAAGAGCTATTTATACAGCTGCTGGCAGCTTAGATTCTTGCATTTAACTTTTTAATTGTTCAAACCGTGTAGTACATTTGGAGCATGGTGCCAAATTAAGAGCTATTTATACAGCTGCTGGCAGCTTAGATTCTTGCATTTTCAGACACCATGTACCTTGTATAATCTTCCTTCAACGGCTTCAAATATTTAAATGACACTATTACATTACTTCAGAATTCTGAATTAGATACAGGTGAAAAATCATAAATAGTCAAGGAGCTCACCCCCTGATGGCATTTAGAATAGTCATTTTACAGGCAATTCACAACGATCGTACGATTCCATTTGTATAATCTAGATGTTACGTTTTTTTTAAGAGAGTAGTTAATTTAGTCATACACTAACAATAAATAAAAAATATTTAAAATATCATTACCGAGTATGATTTCTAATAAAAACAATATTGAATACAATATACATAAACAAGTGTCGACTATTAAAAAATGTGTTAAGAAAATGTTACATGTCAATCTTATATAGATAAGACAATAAAGATACACAAGCACAGCCACATGCCTTTGACGAACCCAACCATGAATTTAAGATTTGTAAGTGAACTAACCACCAAAATTCTATACGGTGATCAATAAATTAGACACACTATTGCCATACTTAAAACACTCAAAATACTGGATTAGTTTGCTCCAAAATCTCAGATAATCCTTTCTCAAGAATCTGATTGTCGTATAAATTTGGAAAGGTAAAAGAATAATTTAGTTAACTATCTACCGATCATAAGAAATCGTATGTGGGAGGGCAAAGAACTGAATATATATATATATATATAAATAATGCTTGTCCAAAAAATTTAATGTATATCACAAAATTTTGATGGTCACATTTGCCTCATGATGAGAATCAGTGCAACAATTATGAGTTCTCATTCTTTTGTTTTCCTAATTAAATATGGAATTGCCTGAACTTTTGGGTGAATTTAGGTCCGTAAACACAAATGTATTATTTACATACTTAGATGAGTGATTTTTTATTTTGAACGATGACTTTTCAATCTTGTTACTTGCAATGAGATAATTAATATATTGGAGAAAAATAAAAGCAATTCATCATTTCAATCATAATAATTTAATATAACATTGATTTTTGATTCCATCAAAATACCAGTTGGCCGAAGAAAATGAAACTATAGATCACTAATATATTTTGAATAAAATCTCCTTAATCTCGTTAATGAATCTATTATAAGGTCTAATTTATTTTTTAATTAGATGAAAAAAATAAGTAGTGTTTTCGATCGACCATATGGATTTTTAAATAAAAATATTTTTCTTAAAAAATATATAATAAATGTGTCGACATATCACAATTATTTATTTGGTACGATACAACATAAATACGTCGTCTAGCACGGCACAGCA
This sequence comes from Papaver californicum, assembly GCA_023531435.1. NCBI lineage: Eukaryota > Viridiplantae > Streptophyta > Magnoliopsida > Ranunculales > Papaveraceae > Papaver > Papaver californicum. The sequence goes on from JAJJMC010026387.1 coordinate 227,054, forward strand.
CATCACGTTTAAATTTTTAACACACATCATCAAACACCCAATACACCAAGCATGTGACTTTATGGGTTATGTTGTGATGTATTTGCACATTCTACACCTCTAGTTATGTCCAAAAAAATATATTTTAATTACAATTATTAGAATTTCACGTTGTGGCCGTGAAGACCTGGGCTCGAATTCTAACAACCAATCAATATTTTATTTACCAAAGTTGTACGCTAATTTTTTTTTATCAATTGTACGCTATCTGACTAACATAGATTTTTCTCTTGATAGTCAAAGTTGACAACATTTACAGTCAAGATTTAAAGTTAACTTTAAAATTTTATTAATTTTTGATGATATATATATATATATGAATGTGTTTGAAATAAGAAATATTATAATGCTACATTTGTTTCAACATATATTATATTATATTATAATATTTTTTCATTTAACATAAATTAAATATGGGTATATAATATTTTAAAATAAAAATATAAAAGAAATGTGAGGCCAACACTAAATTTTTCTTTATCCCGCTCTGTAATAACCAACCTCCTTTTCTATTTCCACAACACCAGTTTTCCCGTTGGTTACACTCTTGTAAAATGCTGATTTGATCAACAAAATACTATCGAAATTTGCATGCCATGTCCAGTCCAAAACAAATACGGAATAACAAACAAAATTCTATAAACTGATTAATAAGTTCGACACACTTTAAAAACCAAGGTTGTAAAAACATGAAACGACTTGTTCTCTATTTAAGAGAAATGGATCGTATATTAAAACGTGAATAAAAAAATCATAATTATTTTTATATATGCCTTAAAAATTTCATATTTGTAATTAACATTTATGGAGATGGGATATTTCAATAAAATCTCAAAAAATCAGATTAAAATTAAACATAAACGGTGCTTTAGTTCTCAACCAAATGAGCTATAAAATATGTGGATAAATAAAGGATGGTTTAGTTCTCAACCAAATGAGCTATGTGGATAAGTGAAGGGTTCAACTTCAGCTAAATACTCTTTTCTCTTCTAGTATATATTCTAAAAGTATACTCTACTTGGATAACATTTGTACTTAACATACGGTTCTAATAAACTTGGTTAAAACACTGAAAATACTTGATTAGTTTGCTCCAAAATCTCAAATCTATCCTTCCTATAAAATCTGATTGTCTAACGGTGAATAATCTCTTAAAAAGGCCGACTGTAGTTGTCTATTTAGCACAGACAAAGAAAATCGTATGCCGGAGAGTAAAGAACTGAATATATAGATAACGTTCATCCACAATGTCTAATGTATATCACAAACTTTGTACTCTTCTTGTATTCACATTTGTCCCATGATAAAAGAATCAATGCCACAATTATGTGATCTCACTCACTTTTCCTAATTAAACCTGGAGATGTCTTATATAAATTTCAAGCTTTTAAACCGATGGGATTAATATAGGATCTGTAAACATAAATATATTTCTTAGGGCATCTCCAACGGATGAGGGGACCAAAGAGTAAAGATTATATTTATTTTTTGGTCGCCTAAATTCAAGCGCAACAGACGATTAAATTTGGGTTTTCGGCGACTATCTGTACAATACCAGAGTAGTTTTACTCTCAAACATATATATAGTCGCACGCTCTTGTAAATATGCGTTAACAAAAAACGCTTCGTTAATAAAGCGTTTTAAAACACGGACGTTTGGTTAGAGAAGCGTATGACGAGACGCTTGGGTAGAGAAGCGTATGATTTAACGCTTATTTAAGAGAACGCAAGCTAGCAGAAACGCAAGCAAAGGGAGCGTCTGACCAAACGCCCAACTAGGGAGACGTTTCAAAACCAACGTTCACCTAGGGAGACGCCTAGTCCAGGCGCTCGCTCAAGACGACGCAACGCTTCTCCTGGAAAACGCCCACTTTTCAAACGGTTCTCCACATAGACGTCCCAATTGGACACTCCTCCAGTTAGGCGTTGCAACAAAACGTCCCCCTACACGAGCGTTTTTGTTACCGTTGTAATGTATACGTTGTAAAATGTAACCGTTGAACGGCTATTAAATCCTTAATGTATATAAACGAGTTGCCGTAGTATGTTTCATCTCCACAACAACATTTCATAACTCAGTTACAACAAATAAAGAAATTTTTAAGGTTTTCAAATTTTTATTCATTCAAATTTGTTTGTAATCACTTTCATTAATGGGTCCAAAACCAAGAGGTCCAAATTTTACTGTTAATGAAGATATAACCATGTGTAAGATTCATTTATCAATATCTCAAGATTGTAGTGTTGGTACCGATTAATCAGAAGACAAATTATGGTCTCGCATCAAAGCTGGAATGAAAGAAGCTATACCTTCAATGGATTATCGGAGTTGGACCTCTATTCAGAAACGGTTTCAGGGAATAAGTAAAGAGGTGGCTCTGTACTCTGCAAAGGAGGCAGAAGTGGAACGTGAACACCATACTGGATGGAGCCCAGAAACAAAGGTCTTTGAATTGTATATGATGCACTAACTATTTTTCTAAACAACAATAAACAGAGTGTAGAAGTAAGGAGGATGTTCAAGGAAGCTAATGGTGGGAACCATTTAAGCACGAAGAGTGCTACGCAATTATGTTAGAAAACATCAAATATTCAAGACGATCAACACAAGTTTTTGATTCATCACAAGCCGAAGAAGATTCAGATACCGATGACGATACTGGAAATAGACCTTCGCCAAGCCAAGGCCAATGCAGTGGATACGAAGAAATAGGAGATATACCTAACACGTATCCCCGTCCAATGGGGAAAAAAGAGGCTAAACGTTTGAAGCTAACAGGGAAAGCAAAATCCAGTGCCCAAGCCGATGCCTTGGACACAATTATTAACAACCAAAAAAACTTCAACAACAGTTATATGGAAAATGCTAAAAGGAAGAATGATCAGAGAGAAGCCGAATTTGCAGCAAAAGAGGAGTATCGTATTATGATGACGGACGTCTCCCATTTGGATGCCGCAACCAAAGAGTGGATTGAAATTAGGAAGTAAGAAATTTTACAGAAAAGAAGAGAATCTCGTCTTGGTTAAACCATATAAAACTTCGAGTGTAATTTTTCCGACTATTAATGAAAATTCTAACTTTTGAGTCCTTAAATTGATTGTCACTTAGAGCAACTAGAACAGAATACAACTTTACATTAACATATTTCATTTTCACATGAATAGCGGTTGCAATTAGCACGTGCAAGATGGTTGTTGTAAGTTGACAAGTCAATGCAAGGAATTGACAATACCCAGACCACATTTCAATGTAAAAATCAGTTTTCAACATTGTCAGAGAATTTATAAAAAGTAAGTTGACAAGGCAATGACATGAATTAAACTAAACATTCATATTAAGATTAAAAGTAATACAAAGGTTTAACACTTTAGGACGTGCAACATGCCTTTAAACCACTAAGTGCCCCTAGTGGCCGAGTGGTGTCTCGGGAGGGTTTACAAGAGATATACCCATAAAACCTAGCCGCATGGTTTACTAATTTTTCATACTTCACCGAAATCAGACCATAAATGTTCAATCAAGTCATTTCGTAATCGAATATGCGTTTCTTTGCTATGTACTGCAACTCGGCGTTGGTGAGTTGACATCCTCGACAGTTCTGCAGTTTCTTGACGGGATATATTAACAGGTGCGTGGTAGCGCCCTTGATCATATTCATGTGGCCGATCACCGGGTTGACGTTCATCCTCCACAATCATATTATGGAGAATAATAACCGTTTTCATTATATATGCTAGTGCGTCCATATTCCACATTCTAGCTGGTTGTTTAACGATTGCAAATTGGTTTTGCAGTACCTCAAATCCTCGCTCAACATCTTTTCGGCATCCCTCTTGGATAGTTGAGAATTTGCGTTTCTTTGCCGAATCTGGATGCTTGATCGACATAATAATGGTTGCTATTTCTGGGTATATCCCATCACCGAGATAGTACCCCGTATCATATTGGTTCCCATTAACCTCGAAGTTCACAGGTGGTGTTTTACCTCTGATTAGGTTCTTAAAAATATAAGAACGGTTCATTACATTTATATCGTTGTTGGAACCAGGCATACCAAAAAAAACATGCCAAAACCAAAGATCTTGTGAAACCACTGCCTCCAATACAATACTTTCATCGCCTTTGTAGGCAGTGTAGGCACCAGATTCGGCTGATGGACATCTATCCCATTTCCAATGCATACAATCCACACTTCCTAGCATCCCAGGAAATCCCTACATCCGCAGTAGTTGGGTTGCGCAAATACCGTTCCTCATATAAATGCAGTATCGTCAAACAAAATCGTCGTGTTGCCTCAAGAACCGTGGTTTCTCTGATGCGTAAGTACTCATCTATTGCATCCGTCGCAGATCCATAAGCCAGCATTCGAATTGCAGCCGTAATTTTCACGTGTGGGGTTAATCCTAGGCGCCCGGTCGCATCCCGTTTTTGAACGAAATAAGGATTAACTGTTACTATATCCCGCAAGATACGGTTGAACAATTGTCTTCTCATACGAAAAACATTGGGAGGAAAAGTCGGGTTTCTTGAAAAGTAATTTGTCCATAGTTGTCTAGCTCCATCCTCACGATTTCTTTGTATTTCGATCCAAGTACGTGGCCAGTCAATGTATGAAGCGACCAAGCCTAAATTTAGTGCTGCGTTATTTTGGTTAATCGGAAATGCTTCTTTGTCTGATGAGGAAGTGGTGTTATTACTATCATCATTAGATGTCGAAGATAGTGTTAACTGATTAGGAGGAATATAAGAAGAGGAATTAGAAGCAACATAAAACATGTTGCAGTTTTGATAACCTACCATTGAAAGGGGAAGGATGTATGTTTTTGGGAGGTTGCTAGTTTTGTGGTGTTTATATGTTCTGGGTTGGTTTGTAGTTGTTGATGTGGTTTCAATGGAGAATGATGTGTTCTTTTTATAGTTATGTTTAAGATAACAACGAAAAAATAAAGCAAATAGAAGCCCAACAAGCTTAGACAAGAGCTTTAAAAGAAACTACCAAATAATTTCGAATGAGAAAATCAAGATATAAGAAGTTTCAGCTGATTAGACAATACAATGCAGAGCGTAGGGTCAAATTAAATCATACATAAACAACATCTATAAAGAAAAAACAGACAAATAATTTCGAATGAGAAAATCAAGAGATAAGAAGTTTCAGTTGATTAGACAATACAACACAGAGATAAGGGTCAAATTAAAGGAAACCTTGACAATAGCTGTAATGAAAAAAAAGAAAAATAATTTCGAATGAGAAAATCAAGAGATAAGAACTTTCAGTTGATTAGACAATACAACACAGAGATAAGGGTCAAATTAAAAAGAATATTAATAAATATGACTATTTGAACTAGGTAGTGTCAACTCACAGTGCCAACCCAAGTAAATACGGTGCGGGTATTTGATACCGCCATAGCTATGCGGATAGTCTCATTAATATGGCGTGCCGCAATTTCAACCCATGGTCTCCATGTCACAACATCCATTGTCAATTCATTCAAAAGTTTCCTTGCACCCTTAATATCATTACTCTTCCTTCGCGTACTCTTCCACCCGAACATGTTGGCCAAGGACATTCGCTCTCATCAGGGATGTTGTGAGGTCGAAGTATGCCCAGATATTCGTACCCCCAAAACTTGAATTTGATTAAAACAAAGTTAATAATTTACCCCGAAATTATTCGTTATATGAAATTTCAAGGAAATAAAATTACCTCCAATATTTGACAAGACCCGGTTAGTGACTTTTGACCCCTCCCTGCTGCACCAAGTGCGGAATAAAGTCTTGACATACCAGCACTACCCCAGTCAAAAGTTTCAACTTTATTTATATCCTCAAAAGCAGCTAACCATCCAGCATCCATGTAGTTCTTAGCATTGGAAAAGAAGAACTGTCCCAGAACATACCAAAATGCTCGCGCCACTCTCTCAGCAAGTACATTATCCTGTTGCGCCTCAACCAACTTTGCCTCTGTAAAGTATGTTCCCAAAAAGGCCACAGTAATGGCATCTGAAATCCACTGCGCCGGGATACCTTCTCTCCGACAAACTTCAGAGTCTTTTAAATCTGGGAAAATATGGTCACGGACATGTTGAAAGGTATACTTATCCGGGTCATATGGAGGCGCCTCGCCAATACCAATACTGATTCTGGTCAACATCACCCAGTCTGCAAGTGTAAAACCCATTTCACCAAATGAGAAGTGAAAGGTGTTCGTCGTGTCCCAGAAACGCTCGACGATATAATCAATCAACGCATGTGACGAGTCACCAACATCCATTGATAAAAACCGGTCTCATCCTGCCATTTCAATAATAAATTTTGCTCTTTCGCAGGTTTTGGTTATAGCTTTATACGCTTGTTGGACCGATTTCAGAGACCCATGATGCATATATTTGGTTTTTGGGTCGGCTCTCGAACTCATATTGCTGGAAACGTGACCTTCATCATCTTCCACCATACTATAATTTGCTAAACCAATATCATCATTCACTCCTTCGGCAATGCTGGCATCTGGTACATCCTGCGTTGTTCGGGCTTTCTTGTTTTTTTTTTTTCCGACCAACGAATCGAGAAGCGACATTTCTCAACATCTACACAAATTCAATTTTTTCGAAACACAATAGAGAAAAAATATAACTCCAGATTTATCCATATATCAACGACAATACAGATTACAGTTCAAACAAACCTATAGACACAAAATACATATTACAGAGACATACTTAGCAATTGGCATAGAATTTCGAGACGACTCATTGTCTAACATGTATCTAGAAAATTAGTTGTTCGGCCAATAATCATGTTGCGCTATATAGTGTAATGTTCAGTTCAATGTGTGAAACATTGTATGTGTTCGAATCAGGAATTACTCAAGCAGAGAATAATTATGAAAATTTTAATCAAAACTGCATATAGTGCAAAAAAATTAACTGTTTTAAGCAATTTATAAAAATCATAAACCCGGAAAATTATGTTCTAATTTTAATTTTCTCATTTTTCGGCTCAAAAATAATTTTATTAGTATAAATGTTCCCGGCACAATCATGTTCTAATTCTAATTTTAATTATGGTTTATAATCCTAATTATGTTCACCATTCTAATTATGTTCTAAGTCCTAATTATGTTCACGGCACAATCCTAATCATGTTCTAATTCTAACAACGAATAAAATGATTAATTATGTTCTAATTCTAATGGCGTCAGTGCACTGTGAAAAAATGGTGAAACCTAAATATACTTTGAAACAACGAATAAAACCCTAAATATGCAATTAAACAACGAATACAAGCTAAAACAAAAAAGAAAATGACTGAGATAAAGAATTAATTACCGTGTTTTGAAGCAATTTTTCTCCACAGTCTAGCCGCCGTCGTCTGTTGAGGGGAGCGTTCTTGAGGTGGGAGAGACGAAGCCAGAGAGAGAGCGTTAAATACAAATAAGGAAAGCCTAGGAGACATACGCTCACTAAGCTTGGCCTGGACGCTCACATCAAATACACGGACGCTCTCCCATATAAACGTGTATGTCTACACGCTCCCCCAGCACGACGTTTACACCAAAACGTCTTCCCACTTGGACGTCCATTGGGCGCTCACTCTGGTGGGCGTCCGTGAAGCGCTACTGTGGGTGGGCGTTCTGTGAGTGGTCGTTATTCTAGATGGACTTCTGGTATTGAGGCGCTTCCTAGGAGCAGCGTTTATCACTAAACGTCCACGCGGCACAACGCACAATTTGTTGACGTTCACCCAATACAACGCTGGTATAATAGACGGTTATCAGTGTCGATGTTAAACATACGTCCACCCACAATAGCGTAACAAAATGCAAACGCTTATGTATAGTTGCGTCTGCTTTCAGAATATGAAACGCTCACATGATAGGGCGTATGACAATATACGTCTTCATAGAAAAACGTCCGTGTCAACTCACGTTACTCTACAACAGCGTTTTACAACAGACGTCATTTTAGTTAGACGTGCGATCATATTTATTCCAGAAACCGTTGTACAAAAAAAGAAAAAAGACCGAATTTTTTTAGTTTTTACTTTTTGGTATACTCGCCTTGTTGGAATTGTCCTTACATACTTAGTTTAGTGATTTTTCTTTTTGAAGAATGGGTTTTTTGCAATAAGATGGATTGATATATTAGAGAAAACTAAAAGCAATTAACTGCCATTTCAATTACAAATTAACTTAACTTTGAATTTGGAATACACTACTAGGTGAACTTTAATTTGGATTAACTAATCAAAAATTGCAGGCTAACAATTCTTGGATGACGAATGAATGATTGTATCAATCTGTTTAGCCTTGATTGTAAGGTCTAATTTATAGCTTAATTAAATACAAAACGGAAGAGTGTTATGGTCAGCTTAGTTTTTTTTCTTTTTTCTTTTTATGTTTTGGTTTACTATTTACCGTTGAGAGTTCCGAACCCTTAATAAAGCCGATATGAAAATGGTTGCAAGTGAAATTCTCAACCGTTAAGAGCTCCCCTCGTTGCCTTAATTTACAATTGATTTTTAAGGCAACTGATCATGATCATTTAATCCGTTTGGTCTTGACCTAAGCACACATGATCATTAAGCTTAATCAAATATCATGAATTCTAAATATTGATTATTAAGTTAAACACAATCTTTATATAGTTCATGAAGTACAATTAGCAGATTAGTTTGCTCAAATATCTCAAATGAATCCTCTATATATAATCCGATCATCATGTAAATTTGGTAACTTCGAAAATAATTTGCATAAAAACACCACTTTGAATTAGCTATTTAGCCCACACCAGAAAATCGCAAACTATATGCTCTTTTTATAGTCACATTTCTCACATAATAAGAATCAATGCACTAATCATGCGGTCTCAATAACATATAAATATAAATGTACATTATCTACGTACTCAGTTATGTGATTTTTCTTTGTGAACATTGAATGTTCTTACTTGCAGTGAAATGAATTACTGAAACATTGGAGAAAACTAAAACCAACTTGACATTTTGATCAGAAGTTAATACAACTTTGAGTTTTAAATACAACTAGATTTCCTTTGGATCAAAAATGAAATTTAGAAGCTAACCATTTCTAAACAATAAATCAAGGATTATATCCATCTGTTTGATGCATCAATTGTGGGGTATAATTTATTTTATAATTAAATCTGAAAATGACCGACAATGTATAAGCTTTTAAAGGACAAAAAATTAACAGAGGTCTTCGAGGATGCACAAAAGTGTACACGAAAACCACTTTACAGATGACATTTTTCATTATTCCCACGCACAAATAGTTAATATTATGGTGCTTAACTGTGGAATATTAAATCAATAAACCTTATAATCAAATTGGTTCTATATTTATTTCTTGTCATTAGTCTTCGACATACAAGAGCCATGACATACAAGAGCCGTATGAACTTCAAAAGCTAAAATAAAAGTATAGCTTTGGCAAAAAAAAATGCATAATGTATTACGTATTTGTTTGAAGAATCTTACGGTGGGAAGAGGGCTCATGGATTACCTTCTAGAGGAAGAAGATTTTAAAAGGTCACCTGTAATTATAAGTATTAAATGAGACCAAAAGAAGAATATAAGTCTAGACAAAAGATCAACATTAGGTGAAATTAGAAAATGGAATTCTTTTTGATCGGCAAAGACTTTGACGTTGGTAAATTTCGAACTCGAACTCAACACTGATATAATCACCTAATAACCTTATTACAGTGATATCGTTATTAATTTTTTTAGAGTTACACAACTGTGTTCCTGGTTATGGAGGTATGATGGTCATTTAAAAGAAAAATTAGTGGTCTGGTGTGTGTGACATTAGGTAAAATTGGAAAAGTGAAAAATCCACTCTATCTGGAAGAGATGGAGTACGAGATAAAATTAATAAATCGAATGAAGTGTATAACCAATGTCTTATTGCCAACTACATGTATAATCATTATATAAATACCCCTAAATTATAACCTTGCTAAGTTATACCACCTCCGTTTTAAAATATATATAAGTGTGTTTCATGTACAAATTATTCAAAAAACAACCCATTTAACAACCCCATTTTGTTAAAATGGAGTAGCAAAAATTATGATCATGAGTTTTATGTTCTTTACCACACAAAAATTCTACCCATAGTCATTTCTCATTTATGGTTTATTTTTTTTATGTAATCTCTCTGATGGCGTTATGAAGATCATAAATACTTGATTTGTGCATCACCAAAATGTCTTAATGAGTATTTTCATCTTACTATTTTGCACATAATTCATTGGAGATTGAAATATTGGAGAAAACTGAAAACAAGTATTGTGGAGTTTAGAGATTTCTCATAAAACAAAAAATAGGTTCCCAACACTGTGCACATGGAATTCATTAACATAGTTTTACATAAAACAAATCATGGTTTATTAACTGTTTCATTTATCTAATGATTTTAAGTTGGTAACTTAAGTATGAGTCAGATCAAACTAAATCAATGTAACCGTATGGATTATCATGTATTATCGAAGAACATGAAGATGTTTCCAAAGCAATTGAATATCACACGGATAGATAAATTAATGCAGCCGTAAACTTCGTGTATCTGTAAACTTCATAAGTAATATTTGAGTATTTCTGTTGCTTAGATACTTTGCTATGTAACTACATAAAATAAGTAATAGTCTGTTTTGAGCTATATTCTCAACAACATCCATAACCCACTACTGTTAACACCTAGATTACATCATAGTATTAAATTTCAATGGGCCTAAATTTATCAACTCGACTAAGCCCGATTATATTTTCTATCCTACATCTGTTGAAGGTGGAAACAAGAGTCATGTTTCAACATTAGATGGAATTTTTTTTTCTTTTTCTAATTTTCTCATAGTAAAATTGAAAATCATATCATTAGAGATTTGAATTGGATTTGAACAATTTCTCTTCTCTTCAATATTTCAAAGATGCCGATAGCAGGGAATATCCCCATGACTATTAAAACCATACAACTATATAAAATATTAACAATTATGGTACCTTCACGGTGGGGTCGACATCTTTGGCCGATGAAACTCTCTACATAAATTACAAGATAGAGTTGTTATAAGTCCAGAAAGCAGAAAAGGAAAAAGAAAAAATTCAGGTATTTTCTTTTTCTCTGATCTTCACCTATTTTCTTCAATTGACTTTGTGCATCTTTGATTTTATTTTGCTAAGTTTAGTTTATAATTCCAATTTTTCATCTTTTAATCTGCTCTTTTGCTTAAATATGAGGTTCTAATAGACTCAAATTCTTTTTTATCTTTGGATCTTTGCTTCATTTCTTTTTGACGAAGATCTTGGCCTGGAACATACAGGGATGTGGCCGAAAATACTCAACAACATTTAGAAAACCTCTTACAGTCTGAAAGGCTAGATATTTTATTTTTATCAGAAACCAAGTTTAATAGAGGTTTAATGAGAAGTATTCTTAGCTATTTCCCAAATACCCATATTGTGGACCTAGATAAAATTGTTGGGGACTATCAATGGGATGGGTAGGTTGTTTTCACTTTGAATTGGCTCAGTGGAACCTTAATATGATAAACATCATTGTTAAAAATAACTTCCACTCAAAGTAGTGGTTTCTTACCTGTTTCCATGGCTCTCCTAAGAAAGAATTAAAACTAGAAGTACTAAGTTACCTGGAGGATATTGCTCAAATGGTTTCTTTTTGTTTTCATTTAATAAGTACTCATGATCCTAGTTAGCAATTCGGCGTACGATAAAAAATTTGGATCGGAAAATATGTGCGTACTAATCGGCTAAGTAAAATGTGAATATGATCAACTATGCGTTCAAAAATTTGCAATGCCGGTAAAATCTGACAATCGTTAATTCGTCTTTAATGCGTTTCACATAAACAAATGTGGCACAAAAAATTCGGCTTATATAATTTACTATTTCTATGAATTATATATAAGAATATATAATATTTATAGCAACCAAACGAGCGGTTCAGTGCTGCAGGATTGAGTCTTGGGAGCTACATGTCATGGGTTTGAGTCCCCCCTCAGCTAAAGTTTTTGAAAATAAAAGAAAAAATAACTAAACAGAGTTGGAACAGTAGCTCAGATTTTTAAAAATAAAAGAGAAAATAACTAAACAGAGTTAGAACAGCAGACTAGGTAAATAATTTGAGTTGGCTGACGAATTAAATGGACTGACACAAGTTAATTTAGTAACCCATGAGTCCATGAAACCTTATAAGTGAATTGATGGGTGTATACGTTTGACCAGGTGTATCTACCATGTAATGAAACCTTCCAAAAGAATACAGGTACCATATTAATGGTTCTTTCACTCTTTAAATTCTAGTCTAGCTCCTCATACCATCTCTGATCTATCTCTAAATAAAGAAATTTAGAAAATTATGATTATAACTCTATTTCAAATGTTTAGCAGGTACCATATTAATGGTTTTTTGGTTTGTTCTCTGCTGGACAGCACACCACATAACATCTCCTCCTTTAATTATTGTTTTGTGCTATTAGCAGCTTATTTGAACATAAATTATAAATTTAGAGTAGAAGGGGAAAGATTGATCTCCATCCTAAGACCACGTGAAGAAAAAGCCGAGTGAGTTTCTTTCATTAAACCATTAGCATTCCATGGCCTATTGCAAAATTTATTAGATAATTTATTATTGTGAGGATTTTTATCTTCATTACATTCAGGCTTATCTTAATGATGAAGATATGCAGATGTATCCTGATGAAGCCATTCTTGTTTCACAGCCAGGAGAAATGGGATGACTGCAGTTATGGATTCTCATTAATCTTATATGCATGATTTACAGTATTTTTATATTACCTAGTTTTAAGTTTTTTCCTTTTTTCTTATTTATAGTTTTATGTTTAATCTTCAAAATAGAATAGAGATCAAAATACTCCCCCACTAGGCATCTCGGCACATGTAAGTAATTGCATTCTGGCTCCATTAGACTACCTCTAAGATAAAAGTGAGATATTCATTTTGAAGTTAATGAATACTGATAGACAAATTTTTGTATCTAAATTGCGCTCGATTATCTATTTTGATAGTTTTCGATTTTGTTTTTATTACGGTTTTTTATGTTTTTATAGGTATTTTGAGAAATAAACATTTGCGGAAAAATCGGCTCAAAAAGTGTTAAAGGCAACCACAATTTGGATTGGGGGCACCCCTTTGATTTCAAATACTTGAAAATGGCGTGATAAGTTTCACGTGAAAAAGAATTCTTCTGGATTAGTTTGGGATCAATTTTTAAGGGATTGGAAGCTACTGTGAGTTACCCAAATTGAAGAAACACTCAAAACAAGATCATACACGCTTACAAGACGTGTTTCATGCCGTTAAGATCGCTGCAAATCCGAGTCCATACCGGAAACGGGAAGCATACCCTGTTTCGGATTAAACACGTGATTAGAGTTGGATTTGGATTGTTATTTGCATCCTAATCGGTTAAGGATGATATATTAGGGTTATCTAAGCCTATAAATAGTAAGAGAATCGAAGAAAAAAAAGATCCAGAGCAGCCGGAAAAATTCCAGGAAAAAAAGAAAATTCTGCTGCTGAAGAATACACGAAGAACATAAGGCTCCAATAAACTGTCGCTGATAATGTCGCTGGAACAGTCGTCTATTAAGCTGCTGAAGCAGTCGGTTCTCTGCTGCACCTTTAGTTCGTCTTTATTCCTGTTCCCTTTTCTTCCTCTTGTAACACTCCGAACCATCCACTGTAACGCTTATAAGCGTATCCAAACTTCTGTGTTACTTCTTTTTAATCATTGTAAGCACTTTTTGAGCAATGAAACTATATTTTGAGTGCGTTTCCAATACAATGAGCTAATCACCATCACTTGGGCGACGGAGGAAGCTATTTCTCCAATAATTAAGTGGTAACTTCTATTTTATCTATTAATTTCTTTGAATTAAATTGAAAAATGGTTTTTATCAAGTAGTTGTGTTTTCTTTTGATGAGTCATGCTGGGTTTACTGCTTTTGATGTCTCATGCTTACGATTTACAACTATTCTTTTGAAAATCTAACTTTGGCAATGTTTTGATTAAACTGATTACAAGAATTATAAGATTTTATCACTTGAAATATTGGTTAATAGTGGAATCCTTAACCCTAGTTCTTCCCATCAATTTGAAATCAAGTTTGTTTTAATCTGTTTTATTTTTAGTTATTAAAAATTAAGTTTAAAAATCGAATCTTCACAAGTCCGAGAATCAAACCCTTTTTACCACTATATCAAAATCTCATCAAAGACATGTATTTTTTTATTTATTAATTTATAATAGTATATTTTATTAATATATAAGTATTTCTAAAATAAAAGTTTAAAAATCATGAAAAAACTCGTTCATATTAACGTGTTTATATTATCTTAATATGTTTATTATGTGAACTAATACTAAGTTAAATGTGTTTTATGTGTTAAGGACACAATTTCTTATGATATGAATTTTATTTTTTGCATATAAACATTCCCAAATTAATTATTTTTTTAACATAATTATTTTTCTATGATATAATATTATTATTTTGTATTTTTTTTGGTGAGTTTGAACATTTTGGTGTACATAAATTTATTTTTTAAATAAATTATATTAAAAAATAAAAGCTTGAAATGCTATATATTTTTAATGAGTTTGAACATTAAAATCATCTTTTCTACGCTCGTTATCTGTTATGTACATTATTGATTATATCTTAAAGAACAAAACATGCCTTCATCGAATTATTATTTTAGATTCGCCACTGACCATAAAAAAACATTTAAATTAAAAAGGTCATCCCTTCACCCATACCCAAGTTGGGAATTAGTTAAAAGAAAACTGCTATACTTGCCTCGAAATATGGATTATTCAAAACATTGACAATCACTTAAACACTCACTAATCCAAATACTTGATCAATAATTAAACACAACTACCAATTTCGATATAAATCATTTTAAATGTGTTATGTCAAGAAAACAGTATGTGGACATACTGCAGGCCATAGTATTTGTAATTACCTTACAAATAAGATCCATGTTAATCTTATTTGACATATCACTGATTTTTCACCTAAAGTGTGTTGCCCTTGTGAAATTTTGATTAACTTAAACTATCAATGTATAATATTAATATAATAGATAAACTAAAGTAAATACAAGCTACATAATGTAACAGGTTTCACGATGCTTCTTCTTTTCGATTCACCTTACTCACTTAAGATATTAACAAAAGCAAAAATGAATTACAAAATACAGTTCCAATATCTATAAACATGTCCAAAGAAGTCTTTAACGCAATATCACAAGCAAAAGTATTAATGATTCGATCGTGAGGGGAGAAAATATGTTGGTCACCCCAAGAACCGTCAGAGTGCTGATTATCCATGATTCATTGTAGGCTAGAAGGGAACTGAGGTGAGCCATTTCCATATATATCTTCAACTAGTGCAACCCGTGCAATATCATAAGCTGATATACTTATTTTTCCATCATTCATATCAGTTAACCTTGATTTAATCATTTCCACCTGTTCCTTGACAGATAACCTTTGTTCATTTCCATCTTGTTGTGTAATATCTTTCCACTTTGGAAATTGTACTGCACGTATATAACATTAGAACACAAATTATTTGATTTGTTTTTGATATCTATTTTTCTTATAGTACTTTAATTTTCTTTTTTTCAAGAATCATTACATACCTCCTCGAGTCTGATCACGTTTGGTTACCGCATTGTAAGTAGAACACAGAAGAAAGGATGTTGTCTCGATTATTTCGGACACCACCACCACCACCGATTGAACGAACACCTACCGAAAAATTGTCATATTTTAGTTAATTATAAAGTAGATTCAAACAGATGAGAATATTTATATGCAAAGCTATTCCAAGGGTTCAGGGTTGTTAGAGTGTGAGTTTCTTTCATTAAACCATTAGCATTCCATGGCGTATAACAAAATTTATTAGGTGATTTATTATTGTGAGGATTTTTATCTTCATTACATTCAGGTTTATCTTGATGATGAACATATGTAGATGTATCTTGATGAAGCCATACTTGTTTCACAGCTAGAAGAAATGGGATTTACTGCAGTGATGGATTCTCATTAATCATATATGCATGATTTACAGTACTTTTATATTACCTACGGTTCTAGATAGTTTTAAGTTTTTTTTTTTTTTTTTTTTTTATAGTTTTATGTTTAATCTCCAAAATAGAATAGAGATCAAAATACTCCCCCACTAGGCATCTCGGCACATGTAAGTAATTGCATTCTGGCTCCATTAGACTACCCGTAAGATAAAAGTGAGATATTCCTTTTGAAGTCAATGAATACATGTATTTTTTTTATTTATTAATTTGTAGTAGTATATTTTATTTATATATAAATATCAATAAAATAAAAGTTCAAAAAATTATGAAAAAACTCGTTCATATTAACGTGTTTATATTATCTTAGTATGTTTATTATGTGAATTAATACTAAGTTAAATGTGTTTCATGTGTTAAGGACACAATTTCTTATAATATGTATTTTTTTGCATATAAACATTCCCAAATTAATTATTGTTTTAACATAATTATTTTTATATGATATAATATTATTATTTTGCATTTCTTTTGGTGAGTTTAAACATTTTCGTATACATAAATTTATCTTTTAAATGAATTATATAAAAAAATGCAAGCTTGAAATGCTATATATTTTTAATGAGTTTGAACACTAAAATCATCTTTTCTACGCTCGTTATCTGTTATGTACATTAGTGATTATGATCTTCAAGAACAAAACATGCCATCATCGAATTATTATTTTAGATTCGCCACTGACCATAACAAAACATTTAAATTAAAAAGGTCATCTTTTCATCCATTCCCAAGTTGGGAATTAGTTAAAACAAAACTGCTGATACTTCCCTGGAAATATAGATTATTCAAACCACTGACAATTACTTAAACACCCACTAATCCAAAGACTTGATCAATAACTAAACACAATTACCAATTTTGACATAAATCATTTTAAATGTGTTAGTCAAGAAACAGTATGTGGACATACTGTAGCCCATAGTATTTGTAATTACCTTACAAATAAGATCCATGTTAATCCCATTTGACATATCACTGATTTTTCGCCTAAAATCCGTTACCCCTGTGAAATTTTGATTAACTTAAACTATCAATGTATAATATTGATAGATTAGATAAGTTAAAGTAATTACAAGCTGCATAATTGATGTGATTTTAATATAGTGGTAAAAAGGGTTTGATTTTCGAACTTGTGAAGGTTTGGTTTCTAAACTTAATTTTTAATAACTAAAAATAAAACAAATTAAAGTAAAGATGATTTAAAATTGATGGGAAGAACCAGGACTAAGGATTCCGCTTTGAACCAATAACTCAAGTGATAAAATCGTGCAATTCTTATATTCAGTTCAATCAAATCATTGCCAAAGTTAGGTTTTTGAAAGAATAATTGTAAATCGTAAGCATGAGACATCAAAAGCATTAACCAAGCATGACTCATCAAAACAGAACACAACTATTTAAGAAAAACCAATTTTTTTCTATTTTAATTCAAGAAAAATAATAAGAAAATAATTGTAAAATAAATAGATAAAATAGAAGTTACCACTTAATTATAGGAGAAAAAGCTTCCTTCGTCGCCCCAGTGATGGTGATTAGCTCATTGTAATGGAAACACACTCAAAATAATCTTTCATTGCTCAAAAAGTGCTTACAATGATTAAAAAGAAGTAACACAAACGATTCGATACGCTTATAAGCGTTACAGTGAAGGATTCAGAGTGTTACAGCGCAGAACAAGGTATATGAAAGAAGGATGGATAATATGTGTAGCAGATGAACAACTGTTGAAGCAGCTGAAGCAGCGACTGTGACAGTGACAGAATGAACGACAGTTCTCCGATTCTGTTTGTTCTTCAGCTGTTCTTCTTCTGCGGCAGCAGCAGAGTTCTTTGTTCTTCCTGTTCTCTTCACGGTGGCTCTGCCTCCTTTGTTCTTCGATCCTATTGATATTTATAGGCCTGGCTAACCCTAATACATCATCCTTAACCGATTAGGATGCAAAGAACCATCCAAATCAAACTCTAATTACGTGTTTAATCATGAACATCGTGTTTTTCCTTTTCCGGCCGTAACTAAGATTCTCCACCATTTTTTTCCGGCATGAATCACTCAGACTTGACGTGTTTGATCTTCTTTTGGGTGTTTAAACATTTTTGGATAGGAGGAAACACGTTTTTATCCCAAAAATCTCGGTTGCCAACTACACAACAAACTTTCTTCACGTGAAGAAAGTTTTCCTACCAATTTCGGAAATTCAAATTTAAAGGGAGGTGCCCCCAATCCAAAGTGTGGGTGCCTTTATCAATTATTTCCGGGTGCCTTTATCAATTTTCGAGTCAGTTTTTCCCAAATTATTTATTTCTCAAAAATACCTACAAAGACATAAAAAGACGTAACAAGTACAAAATCGAACATTACTAAAACAGATAATTGACCGCAATTTAGACACAAAAATGTGTTTATCAATAATGTAACAGGTTTCACGATGCTTCTTGTTCTCGATTCAACTTACTCACTTAAAACATTAATAAAAGCAAAAATGGATTACAAAATACAGTTCCAATATCTATAAACAAATACCAAATCCAGATATTTTCTCCAAGTCGCATTTCTTAATTCGCTTTCAATCTATATCAGAAATGTATGAATGTCAAAGGTTTAGTTGAACTCAAACATTCATCAGTATTCTCTTATCATCATCACAATCAATCACAACACCATCTACCTTGACTGATTTTTTACACAAGTCGTCAATTAATCTCCACAAACTCGTAACTCCCTTAAAACACCATCTATTCCTTAATTGATTATCTTGTTCAAGTATAACTAAAGTTAATTTTCAGGTTTCTTTTTATTAAGTTAGAAACAAACCCAACTTTTTCAATCATTAAAAAATATCTGATTACTCATTAATACCCTCCATTCATTAGCTTATTTCGACGGCAGAACCATTCAAATCTTTCCACAGCTGATTCAAACCGAAATATCAAATTTTGTATTAAACCCATAAAAAATCATAAGAATCGATATGTAAACCCCGACTTTGATTCATTATCATTCTACCCACAGCTGATTCAAACTGAAAGATTTATTAACGAGGGTGAGAAGAATTCAAGAAATTGGCTTTGGAAATTTCAAAGTACATGCGGATCTAATGAACAAAATACTTTAACAGATCGAGAAATAAATT
Organism: Papaver californicum; assembly: GCA_023531435.1. Classification (NCBI taxonomy): domain Eukaryota; kingdom Viridiplantae; phylum Streptophyta; class Magnoliopsida; order Ranunculales; family Papaveraceae; genus Papaver; species Papaver californicum. Next base: position 246,388 of record JAJJMC010026387.1, read on the forward strand.
GCGAGTAAGGAGATTTGAAATTTGAGAAATTAGAGCAATTTCTTTTTTATAACAGTTCATGTGATAACTGTGTTTTGGGCAGTTTAGATAAATATATTTGGAATTTATTTATTTTGAGTTATTATCATTAGAACTGATTGATCAGGATTAAAATGTTGGAGAAAACTTTAAATAACAAACCCCTAATATTATGGTATCGTCTGCAAATGTTTGATACAGCTTAATTAAAAATAAATATGAAGATAGTCAAATGAAAAAGAAGAAACTAGTTACTCATACGGTGATTCTATATGATATAAAATTAATTTATATATTTTGTTATAGACATCAAGTTAACAAAACTATAACACAAAACTATAAGTTTATATATTTAGTTATCAATACATATTTGTTTATAGACGTCAAGTTAACAAAACTTTACAGAACTGTATCGACATGTTGACACTATAAACGAGAATGTTGAATATTATAGGCCTATTTATAACCTTCTATTTACTCTATAAGATCGATATCAAGTCTTTGAAACGTGCCTTTGAAATAGAAACCAAAGGATTGCTATTTGTAGAAACAATATCCCATCCTGATCGGATATTAAAATTTATACTTCCTTCGTTTCTTAAAGATTGAACTATTTATTTTGAAATTTTGTTTGTTAAAAGTTGAAATATTTCATTAAAATAAAGTAATATTTTTAAAATTATCTTTTAATTATTATTAGTATGAAAAAAATATACTCCCTCCGTTTCAGGAAAAGAGTTACTTTTCCTATTTGCACAATTGTTAAGGCAAGATGAGAGAGAATAACTTCTATAATTTATTTCCATATTTACCCTAACAAAAAGTTTGATACTACATATATCTTTATAATGAGGATAATAACATTTCTTAAAATAACAAGGGTAGTTTTGAAAGTTTGTTATGTTGAATAATGAAAGTAACTCTTTTGTTGGAACAAAAATTTAAAGACTAAGTAACTCTTTTCCTGAAACGGAGGGAGTATAATTTAACGGTCATATTCTATTAAAGATATTTTTTTTTCATTTAGGTGGTTGAGATTACAATATATTTTGTGCTCCGTTGATGTATATGTCTTGAGATTGTAACATGTGTTGCTATGATGATGATGATGATGATAGACCTATTCAGATTATTCCATACGTTGGAACAAGTGTCACTAAATTAATACTAAATTGTTATACTTGAATTTATTTTTATGCATCCTCTAAAGAGACTTTGTTACTAGTTGTGACAATAACGTATCGTTGAAAATACCTTAGGAGGAAATATCCGACGCGAACACATTCCATCTCTTCAGCAAATTGACATATGGCCCCTCTCTATTAAGTTATCTCTTCAGCAAATTGACATATGGCCCCTCCCTATTAAGTTAGTAGGAAAAAAATGTCGCTAAAATGTTAGGAACGTAAATATCCAACTCAAAAACCTTCTCTTATAATTTTTCTATGTCCGAATAGAACTCAAAGTCGAATGTTATATATAAGAAATATAAGCTGTGACTGTTTGCCAACATCATTTTTTCACATGCAATAAACATCAACTATAACACTTTTTTGTTCTCTACACTTCTCTTTTTACTTGCAATAATAATCAATTATGATAATTTTTTCTTCTCCGATTCACATTCTTTCCTTCTCGTAAATATGAAATTAAGTTTAAAAATCGATAATAGTATTTTTAGTGGTTGGTGTCTGCTCAATTATTATTTTTATGAATTTACTCCAACATCTCATTATTTTTATTATTTCTATTATGAAAACCTCTGAAATTATTTGGGCAAAATATAAATTTAAGTTATTTGCTCTTTCAAAAGAATAAGAAAGCATTTTATAGTGTAATACAACCATTATTTTGCTATAGGTGCAAGCAACAATGAAATACTTAACGCATAATGGTTAATTTCATGTACATACTCATACTGGGATCTACATGCATGTTTCACATGAAAAAGACCATTATAATTTTGACCGACCACTCACATCATACATGCATAATTCCAAGGCGTGAAAACATCCAACAAACTGTAAGGTCGTGATAATGCAGTGCATAGTGAAATGCATTTGTTTAAAATCACATTATATATATTTATGTGTCAAAAAGCAGTAAATTAGAACAATAAAAAATGAAAATTAAGACGACGTACTTATTATATCACACAACAGATGCTCTATCAATTCAAACTTAGGGCACTATTGAATAATTGTATATATATACACACACTTATTTCTTTTATACAATAGCAAAAGAGGGCCTAAATATAGGTAATACTTGTTTTTTTTTACATTAAATGTTTATTTTGTTATACCAGTTGGTTGCAGGTTGTGATATTGGGGAAAACTTAAACTGATTTATCACAACCTTTTGAAGACTTTAGATAACTTCATCATTTAGCAGAAAAGATCACACTACCAAAAGTGATCCTAGAATTGGATTTTGCCTAAACAGAGACTGATCAAGAGATTTTTTATTTTTTCCTATAATGCGAACTTGGGATAATAATTTAAACTATTAAACCCAAACTTTATTAATTTATATCGATAAAATAATTGATAACGAGGTAAACTGGGTGATAAAGTTAATTAAAAATATTCCTAACATAATTTCAAGGAAAAGATTACATCTAGACCTTAATGTGATTAGACAATTGTTTTTGGTAATAAAAGTTTCCTCTTTTGTTACCATGGGCCTAATCTTATCGATTTTATTCCCAAGCCCAATCATAGGATTTTATCCCGCCTGTTGGAAACAAAAAGATTACTATGATTGTTAAAAAAAAGATTACTATGATTGTTAAAAAGATGAGAAATGTTTTTCTTTTAACTATTAAGAACGCCTTTTATTTGAATGTTTTTTAGGGGACCTTAAAATTTGAGAAGACCATCTCGTACTTAGGTCATCCATCCTACAAAACTAAGAGGTGTTCTATAGGAAATAACTAAGTTACTCTTTATTAAAATTAATCTAATCTAATAATCACCTAAACCTAATTATATATAAATCTAATATTAATCCTAAATCTAAATCTATTTCATATGGAAAGAAAAAAAAATTCCAATCCTTCTTCTCTTCTCCTAACCGAATTGTTAAAAGAAAATTCTTCTCTTCTTTTCCCTCTTCATGTTTCAAACTATTAATAGCCGATTCGTAAAAGAATTACATTAGAAGGTATTCCCGACAAAACCATTCATTTTTATGCGTTTTTTATTGTTAATTCGAGTTGAAATCATGCAAATATGGGTTTAAGAAGTGGTTTCAGTCTAAAGCTCGGTTAGAATTTTTTAAAAAAACCTTAGAGAGCTGAACGAACTTTATATTTAGGAAGAACACCAATAACAGTTCAGTTGGGAAGAAAAACTTTTTCCTAACCAAATTTTTCAGTCCAAAACCATACAATGAGTTCGGTTAAGTTCCAAATATTGTTTCGTTAACAGAATATTTAGTTTCTTAACGGAACTTTGATGAGAACTTTGCTGAACTTTAGACTTTCCTATTCAAATTTAGTTAAGTAATTTTGGTTTTATTTTTAGGGGTAAGTCGAAAGGTAAGAAAATTTTAATGATGGGATATATCTTCATACATGATATCAACATGAGTAAGTTGATCATCCATAGATACAGATTTCGATTGGATCTACAAAATATATGACAATATTAATTGCGACAAAAAATACTAAAAAGTTTAACTAGGAAGATATCTCTACAGCCAACCGAATATAGAAGTTCGTCTAGGTATGTATATCTATACTTAACCGAACATGAAAGTTCGACTAGGACCACTAATTCCATACCTTGTCGAACATTCTACCGTTCTTCATTTTTCTAGCCGAACTTTATCGACATAACCGAGTTTTTTCCAAATAACTTTAATTCTCTAACACAATACTAACACTAACCCCAAATATTTTATCTAATCTAACTAATCTAATCTAAAATTAACAATTAATTAATTAACTAACTAACATCTAATTAAAAAAGATATTTTGACCATTAAGATATAGATAAAAAAGACCATATTTTACTTTATAGTAAGCTTATTAAAATGGGGATGCCCCTCAAATTTTGAAAGGTTTTGAGGGTTTCCATAAAATCATTCTTTTATATGGTGACTTTTTTGTTATTTGTGGCTCACATTTTTCATATCCAATTGTTTTCCTTAATTTGACCATAATTTAATTGACTTTGAGCTAATCAAGTAATCTATCATTCAGTTTATGTTAAATACAATCAAATACAACACTAACAAGGTTCAATTCCTTAAAAAATTCTTCATATTGATCAAATCTGATCAATTCTTCATCAATTAATTTTGAAATGAACAAAACTGGTTTTATATTATTTTTAAAATCAATTAAATTAGAATAATTAAGACATTTATACTTTAATTAATTTCGAAACCCACAATTATAAACGGAAGGAATTACCAATTTGTACCTTCAAACACGTTCGATCATTTAGAAAACATAGTGCTTTTCCAATTTTTGAATTACAAGTTCACAACAGAAAAGGAGTTGTTACATAGTTCATCTTAATACCCACAGGATTCATCATTTTTACAAAAGCAAGCCATTCTCACGTATATAGTTTAAATAAATTTTTAATAACTGAAATGAACTCTTTCAAGAATCTGTCCTAACAACCTCATGGTCCGTAATTTTTTCCAAGTAGCATACAAACTTCTACTACTTCAGCTTTGTATCCAAAAATTTCAATTTCCCCCAACATTTCATTACGAATCTCTTTTCTCTAATCTTCAAGACCGTAGTACTGTTCCTATTGCACATCCAAACCATTATATAATATCAAAAAGATTTCCTCAAGTACAAATTACCACTTGCATTTCGATTTTCTTTTTTATTAGCGAAGGATAAATTTGCAGGTAAATATATAATACATATCAGTTACGAGTACTGTTCACTTATCTTTGCTCTTTAATTCTCACATAAAATTCATTTATGTACATGGGAATTTGTAATAACCACATAATGGCTGTTTTCAGAGTTTGAGTCATTTATATGTCGTTACCATCCAATAGTACATGCGTAAAATATTATGGGTCTCCGTATCCATGGAGACCAAATAGGGTGCCGATTCTAGTCTACTGAAATACCTGCTAGTGTCCTTACTGTAGCACCAGCTATAGCTAAAACTTGTCAAAATACCTAACAAAGTTGGGTCTTGGATTTTGTTTAGGAGGGCTCCGGTCGTGCCTCATCATGCTGCTGATGCTTGGAAGAGATTTATTAATGAATTGTTTATAACATTTGGTGTGATAAATTGGTTTTAAATTTTAAACATTGGGATTTCCAATTAACATAACACACCATGTAAAAGGCTAGAACTGAAAAGATCGAATAGATACTGTGATTATTAAAAATCTGGGATCTTTGAGATCACAACTAAATGTATGTAAAATTTAATAAAATACATTATCTAAACATTAATCTTTTCACCATAACATTTTGAGAATAAATAAACAATCAAAATGAAAAGACACAAGAATCTATGTGATTCAATTAGTAAAATTATTTACATTCAAAAGTAAAATAATTGGATCCACTCATATGATCATTCTTATATTTATACAGAAGAAAAGAGTATATAGAAAATCTTTATCTATAAGATGACTTCATATAAATCATAATCAAGTTCCTCATGGATCAAATGAACTAAACAGTTACAAAATTTTCATACCTAAGTTATTTGCTATTAATTTAACGTCTTCAGTCTTTTTCTCCTTTAATTTTCCAACCCCTTCTCATGCTAATGAACTGGTATTTATAGCTAAATTGATGGAGCCCACCAGTTTACTTTTCACTTATTTATTCTTATCCATTCTTGATGAGATATGTAGTTCCGCAAGGCCTATTCGCAATTCCCGCAAGGCCTGATCGTTCCTTCCGCAAGTCCTTGCCTGCGTATTGCCTGTTCCACATAGTTTACCTGCGGACTATCCCGCACTTCTTCTGCGGTCTTATAGTTTGTTTTGGATTGGAATGACTCGTGATCTTATTTGAATCTTGGCATGTTTGACACGTAGCTATTTAAAGTGATTCATCATGCTTTAATTCTTTGCGTTCTGATGCTTGTAGAGTCGATACGTGTCAGTCATGCATCGATACTCATTATTACTCTTTATTGTGTAAGGTTTTCCCGTAACCTGTTGCCAATCAAGCAATTAAAGTTGTTTGTCTTGGTCAGTACACTTTACTTTCCCGCTACTTACGTGTTGGTCAGGTAGCAAGATTGTCTTTCTTGTGCAGTGTGCCTTACTTTTCCGCAACTTACGTGTTGGTTAGGTAGCAAGAATGTCTGTCTTGTGCAGTGTGCCTTACTTTTCCGCAACCCACGTGTTGGTCATGCATTAATGCTGTCAGGATAAATCTTTAAAGATTTTGCAGCTGTCAGTTCGATGCTTTCAAAAGATTTTATTCCAGTGTTTCTCGTCTCATCATAGCTCGTCATTTCTCCAATAGTTTTAACCCACGTGTACTTCAGAATTTTTTAACAACTGTCAATTTCCAAAAAAAAAAAAGGATAAATTGTGAGAGAGCAAAATCTGAAGAAGTACGAAAGACATAGTATTGCCGTAAGTTAATTCCTCTTTAACTGAAACATAACAATGATTGCATTTATAATACAAAAGATCCATTATTTTTTGTATAGGTACAAGCCACAAGGAAATAATTAAGGGACGAGATAAGGGTTATTTAAATGTACATGCTCATGCCCATGGTCATGCTCATGCTCATGCTCATGCTGGGCTAAGTATGTGTTTCACATGATAGAGACCACTGTAATTTGGGCCAACCCTCAGGCAACACATGCATCATTCTAATCTGTGGAAAAGTCCAACAAACTGTGCCAAGTACCTAGTTTTAAAAATGTAATGGTGGTGATAATACAGTGCGTGGTGAAATGCATTTGGTTAAAGTCAGATTACTTTTGTGCGTCAAGAAGCAGTAAATTAAAACAATACTAAATGAAATTGAGACGACGAAATTCTGTATCACACGGTAGACGCTTAATCATTTCAAACTTGGGGCATCAGTGAAGATTATATATAAGTTTATATCTATTATGGAAGACGCTATGGAGAAAGTTTTATATTTTTTTTGTCGTTGGTTAAATCTTTCTTAACCCCTTTTTTCCAAAAGAAAAAAAAAGTCTAAATATAAGTGATACTTCTTTTCTCTTAAACTTAAGTTTTTGTTTCGTTATACTACATGATATAGGTGGTTGCAATCTGTGATGTTGGAGAAAACTCAAATGTGTTCGCAATTGTCTTCAATAACTCTCTTCCCAAAAGAGAAATGCCAAGACACATAACAATCCATTTAAACAGTAATATTTGTGTCTTGTGTGACTCTGAGAGTGAGGCTCTAGACAATCTGCTAATCCATTGCAGGAATACAGTTGGGGTATGAGATTACTTTACAATGATTTCCACTATTTGTTGGCCTTTGCCAAATACTTTGAAGCAGCTATTTGGTGGAAGATGGAGAACTATATTTTATGTTGTCATTAGGTTGTTTTGGAGGGAAAGAAACAGTAGAGTCGTTGGTGGTCGGAGTAAAAATGCAGCTAAAACTGATGGCAGTTAAACAAGAAATGGTTCTTCAGTATTGTGATGAACCTACTTGCGGTGGTTAGAGACGTGGCTCTAGCCTCCCCCAACCCCCAACCAATTATTTTTTGAAAATCCCTAATTAGTCTTTTATATTTTAAACATTTTAAGTTTAAATCCTCCAAATTTTAATGTTTAGCCCCCTTGATTTTAAATTTTCTATAGTTTATTCCATCAAAATCTATAAAAAAAAAATTCGCCTCCCCTAATACTTGGCTCCGCCACTGCTTATAGGCTTAGTGAACTCTAACCAAATTGTTAATAATTGAAATCGATTCTATAAGTAATGGTAAAAATGATTAAATAAGTTTTTTAATGATGATACGGTGAATTCATGTTATTTTTGTTCATAAAAAAAATGAAATTCATATTAATATAAACCATCAAAACCCTTGATCTAATGGCATATTAGGTTGTCCTAATTCACTAGACTCATGAATGAAATCCTAATTTATAAATACCCATAAAAATTTAATAATTCCATAAATTTCTACATCTCATTAGATGATACACAGAATGACATTGAAGTTTTTAACTTTTCCTATTGTATTTATCTAAAACTAAAATCACCTGATTCCAGGTGCCGTAAGACAGAGAAGATTGAAATGTCATTTTATCTTGGAAAATAGAAATCGATATGATGGTCAACCATAATTAATAATTAGATGTAACCAAGTCGAATAGGCACATAATGTTAAAACTTCATAATATCGACAACGAAATTTCGATGCACTGATACAGTATGAACCTGGATAAAATCAGTTTCATCTTAGTATAAACATAGATGACATCATGTACATTATAGATTAAACCTTAAAAATAATCCTAGTTTATATCGGGATGAAACCGATTTTGTCCTAGTATAAATATGTTTGAACCAAGGTACATTCATAGAGAAGCCAATTTCATACAAGTTTAAAACATGGGTGAAACCAGTTTCATACTGCTTAAACACGGATGAAAACAAATTCAAGCAAATCTAAAACAGGATGATACTGGTTTAAATATGTAAGAAAAAAATATTCAAATGTGTATTATCCTGGTTAATTTTTGAATTTTTTTCTTGGCTTATTTCAGGATGCATCTAATTTCATTCTAACAATTTTTTTTCGGATATTTTTTTTAGTTTAAGCCAGGATGCAACTAGTTTCATCATAACTAATTTTTTTCAAAAAAAAAAAACTTTCGAATTTACCATCAACAATGGATCTTGTTTTATAGATAATTTATAACCCTTTTAAAAAAATATAAATTTTATTAAAATCCGATATATATTTTGAAAATTATCAATTTTGTTATAGTTTATTTTTAAATTGGAAAAAGAAAATGATAAGAAAAATAAAAATAAAAAAATATAAAGGATATAATTGTCTGGATTTTTATGTCAATTTCAGTTAACCCTCATATTTATATATCTACTAAAACTGTCTTTTCAGAATATTTGAACAATAAACATATTTTCTCATTTATAAATCTTTTATTAGCCTCATCCCTAAAAAACAGTCTTAATGGTTGGTAATTCCTTGTTCATATTGCTAGTAGGTGATTGGAGGTTGAGACGTTGGAAAAAACCTAAAACAACAATAGATTTTTCAAACTGAGTCCTTGGGTTCAAGGCTTAAGCATATTTAACAACAGTAGGTTTTAGTATAAGTTGGCTTACAGCCATAAAAGAGCCGGTAATAAACGATTAAAATATAAATTGGTAATAAAAATATTTTTTCTATAAGTTGCCCCCTCATATCTGAAAGGTGGTATAATTCCGATGGAGCAAGATTATTGTAAGTTGTGAATACAAACAAATTATGCCAAGGCTTTTGTTTTAAAAATGTTATTGTCGTGCTAGCTCCATGCAGCAGGGTGATGTGATGCATTTATTTTATGAGCCAAGAGACCCAAGACGATCTAAATTAAGGACAATCAAATATAACTTTTGATCAGTCATAAGTACGATTTTTTAGGGATCAATCTATTTTGGGTCTGTGCTTATTTTCTTAGAAAAACAATTATGAAGTAAACAGAAAAAACTCTCATCAATATATTTATGTTAATGGCTAAAATGCCATTTCTTTATCCGTTGTTAATTATTAGTATTAGAAGATTAACTGATTATTAAATTAAATTATATAGATTTAAATTAGATTAAAAATTAATTTAAAAGTTTAGAAAAAAAATTATGTTGTAAAAAAGAAGAAGAAGTACATGAAGTGTTCTTCATATATGAAAATTAACATTTTAGTTTCGCTGAGTTTTGTATTTTTTTTCTTAACCGAATCTGGATTCAGTTGAGTTTTTTATTTTTTCCCAAGTCAAATTTTCGTTTCTTCTTCGCATGAGAAGAACAGATTGAGGTTTGGTTAGGTAAAACATTTTTTTTTCTAGCCAAACCTATAGTCTGTTTTTCCTGTTTTTTTTTTCTAACCGAAGTTCAAACCGTAGTTTAGTTTGGTCAAAGTTTTTTTTTTCTTAGCCAAATCTGAGTTCGGTTTTTTTTTCTTTCCTAGTTGAACCTCACACTGTAAGTACAAAAAGTTATCCATATTTTTAGATTAATAAATCTAAAACCAAACATCTATTTTCTATTCTTACAAAAAATCTAATTTTTGGGATATTTATTTTTATTTTGAATTAGATTAGGTTTGAAATTAAAAGATAACTTAGTCATTCATCTCACTAGTTAGGACACCCCTTATCTCAGCAGCACCGTGGATGGCCTAAGCATATCATGTTCCCATAAAAACAGGCTAGTCTCCAACAAATCGTTTGTCTTTAATCACCATGGGCCTAATCTTACCCGATAGCTGTTGAATTCTTTTCCCAAACCAGAATTTCATCCCAAGATTCCAACCATTACAAAATAAACACTACTGCTGTTCAGAGGTTCCTTCTGAATTGCAGGATCACACGCGATTATAAACTTATAAATGAAGAAGGCACATCAGACAAAACATCTCCAGGCATTGGGCTGATACATCCCCTGGGAAAATGGAATGATCATGAGTTATATGTTTTTATGTCACACCAAAATAGACATTTCTAGATTTATTCTTACTTTTCCTGTAGGAAGCTTGAAGGCATCACGAAGAATCGAAGATTATAAATGTTGGGGATTGAGATATTGGAGAAAACTTAAAATATCAAATGTTGGGATTGAGATATCGGAGAAAACTTAAAATAGCAAATGTAAAGTCTTATCTGATAGGTTTAGCTGATGAGTATATAAGACGGAGAATAGGTTCATTAGCTAAACTATCAGTCTATTCATTATAGGGTGGTGACTAATTTTGTTATATTGGTGGATTAAATTAGAAATATCCATAATTAAGATGATTAAAGAAGACATTCAAGATGTTTCTGCTTGAATATGATGAAGATAGTTAGAAGATTATATAGTTTTAAACTTCACGGGCAATAGTTGTTTGATTTAATGATTCCTTGCTATATAAACATATAAGATTCTACTCTAAAATTGATTGAAATTCTTTGAGAAGAGCTAATAAGTCTACATTTCCTCGAGTATATTAGGTTACGAGTATTAACAAGCGCACAATATTGGCTAGATACGGCTAACTTATCAAACAACTCATCCAGCTTAAACCCCACAAAAACAAATTAAATTTCATCTTCTCTTAATTTATTCTTCATTGTTCCTTTTCGTGGATATTATTAACAACTTCCATGACTCAATACAACTAAGGGAAAGACTTCTAAAATCGGTCTTAAATTTTTATGGACTATTCAGTCACTTGTAATTTTCTCCGCTCCGCTATAAACCTTAATGAAATTTCTTCCGGTAAATTTTTACATCCAGTTTCGATGGTGTAGCTAGAACTTGAAAATATCTAACAAAACTGAGTCTAGAACTATTTTGCTTTAATGGGGTTATAGACCTATGGTCGTACATACCTCATCATAGAATGATGCTTGGGAAGAGATTAATTAATGAAATGCTTAGTACAGCTGGTGTGATAAATTGGTCTTGAGCTTTTAAACAATTGGTTTTAGGCACCACAAAATGCAGAAAGCTATAACCGTAAAGATCGAATAAAAACTAAGATTGTGATCTTAGTGAAACGTCGGCGGCCACAAGTTTAACAATATCGGTTGTAATTTGTAACTTATCATCTCATTATTATGCTTGATGTAAAAAAATTATTATGCAAGATAATAGAAAAGTATATAATTTCATTTGAAAATGGACAAACTTAATTTAAAGAAATAATTTGATTAGGATTTTTTTTAAAAACAAAGGACCGATTTATTAATTATACAGCTTAATGACACATGCAAATTCTTATAATATTTGTAAATTGGTTTTGGTTTTTTCACGTGCTTTATTCAATATTCATAGCGATGGATATCAATTACGTTATATTTCTCTTTTTTAGTTGGATTAATAACAAAAAATCATTTTTCTAACCAGATTGGTTTATCAATTTACTCAAACATCTCTGTTGAAAAACAGTGAAACCATATAGTCGGATCATAAATGTAAATTATTTTCACTTACAACTAAAACCTAATATTATCATAATAGGGCATTTATAATAAAAAATATCTATTACATTGATATTGGTACAAGCCACAAGGGAATAATAAGTACATGAGGGTTATTTTGATGTACTTGCTCATGCTGGGCTCAACATGCATGCTTTCGCGTGAGAGAGACCATTGTAATTCGGACCAGGCAGCACACCACGCATGCATAATTCGGAGCTGTTGAAATATTAAATAAACTGTGCAAAGGGTTTTAAAAATGTAATGGTAGTGATAATGAAATGTAGTGCGTAGTGTAATCACTGTAATGGCTTTGTTTAAAGTCACATTATATTTATGAATCTAGAAGCAGTAAGTTACAACAATACTAATGAAAATTAAGACGAAGAGATTACATATCACACAACTGATGCTCTATCATTTCAAGCTTTGGGCATTATCTAAAGTTTATATATATATTTATTTTCTCACAAATATATAATTTTATACTCAGGTCACTGTCATTACCAAATGATTCTATCAATATGCTATAGTGATATTTATAGTCTTATCACATATCTACACGAAGGGAATCTAAATGGGAGATATTTATATTTTCTTGGTTTATTATGTATTTGATTTGTTAAGATGCAAATAGATGACTTGAGATTGTGGAGAAAACTTGAAGCACGAACCGACACCTCAGTAAGGGCAGCCATTTGATTCAAGCCCTTTCTTATGGAATTAGAATGATTACTATAGGGCAGTGAGAAAGCACTGTTTACAAGCTGCTTAGAATATTCAAATCATTCTTTGGATTCATATTATGAGTCTTCTGCCGAGCTTAAAGTTCAGAGTAGCTACATTCAAAGGTTATGTTTCTTATTTGAAATAAAATCAACCTCCCAATTCATGAATAATGGAGTTATAATTTGAGTAATGTGTTCACCATTTTACATATAATTAAAGAGCGAGACCTATTGTTAGTAAAAAGAAAATGTCAAATAAGACGTCGTGGATGTAAGGTGTAATAAAACCTTTCTTTTTTATAATTGTAACATTGAGTTTGTTAATTTGCATTAACTTCTTTAATATCTATAAAAATTTCTTTGTATGGTTAATGACGGCCGGAAACGATATGAATGTAGACTTGGATAAAGATTTGGGGTTCATCTTCTAGCATTAAAGAAGAATGACATTAGGGGAAATTAACTTCCAAGTCAAAATATATTTTCAATTTGTTTACCGATAGTGCAAAGCCCTATTTGCTGTAAGAATAAAAGATTTTTTAAGTTTTTTTATCCGTAAAAAAAAAAGGACAGAAGAAAAAAAACGGTTCATAAACACATGAACACCATAAAAATTAACTAATCCGACCAATTAGGGGTAAGGCATCCATTATACAAACTTATCCGATCGACCATGGAGGGGCAATGCATCCACCATACAAAATGAACTTCAAAATTGAGCCTAGCTTAGGCTATTTTGTATAAGAGGGATATGTGGTCGAACCCCATCGTGCAAATGATGCCTGCAAAGAGATTGGTTAATGAAATATTTAGTACACTTGGTGTGATAAATTGGTTTTAAGCTTTTGAACAATCGGTTATCCAATTCAAATTAAGCACCACAAAATCTAGAACCACAAAAATTGAATAAAAACTAAGATCATGATCGGCACCCGCAAATCCAACATGATCATATTGTAATTTGTAATTTAATATCTTATCACGAAAGAATGGAAGAATAAAACATAAAAATATATAATTTTTTTTCTAAAATCAATGCAACATCACAGCCTACACCTCAAATTAATAAATATGGTGATATAATCGGAGAAAGAAGCCTTTCATTAGAAACGTTGTAGGAACCGAGCGTTTATACTCAACTACAAAGTTTATTATATACGGTAGGATTTTATTTTTCACTTAATGGGAATTTTTATATGAGTTTTTATCGGTAAATATATCAAGATACAGTCATTATGCATAATAATGAAATACTTTATTTGAGATTTCACCTCTACGTAACGGCTGAAGTTAAATTATAGAACGAATTTGACAACGATTTACTTAAAGATGTCCAGAGCAGGACAAGGATGATTATCTTATTTGATTAATAAAAAGACAAATGCAATATATGTAAGAAATTGAGGCTTCACATGTTTGGCCCAGTTTGGCTACACTTTTTCCACAACTGCAATGAATGTCAGTTGTGAATAGGGCTGCACATGAACCGACTGGAACCGAAGAACCGGACTGGAGCCGACGAAACCGTACCTCAAAAGAACCGAACCGAAGGTACAAAGTACAGGGTACAAGTACAAAAAATAGGAACCGGGTACAAACGAGTACAAGGTACAGGTACAGCCTCAGAACCGACCTGTACCGGACCAAATAACCGATGTGGTAGTTGTTGATCTTTGATGGTTGTTTTAATCTCAGCCGTTAGTGTATTAAGTTAGGTTAGAAATTAGAATCAGATGATTTCATCATTTTCATGTTATCGTCCGTAAAACTTCAGGTCTTCAACACTCTTTCGAACAACATCTCCATACTTTTCTTCTCCGGACTACTACTTTTCCCGGTTGTTGCAGAATAAACAAGGTACTTCTTTTGATTTCATTTTATTTTTTTTACTATCTTTTTCTTTTTTATCAGATGAATAAGATTTTCACATCAAAATGTCAAATTGATTTGTTAGGGTTGTTGGTTTGGTTCTCTGAATTAAAGGGTTTTTCTTTCTAGAAAAGGGGTTTTGTTGTTCATCAAATTCTAGTGCCTAGAAGTTGGAAGTGCTGAAAGGCATGATAGTTACCTAAACATGTTTTAGGTTGAATTATGTACCTAAAAATGGTAAATTCTGTTCAACTTATTCATTAGAAAGGAGTTTCACAGTTGAGTGCATTATTTGTTACTAGTTGTCAAGTCATTCTCAGTTTAGCAATTTACCCATTTGTTTCCTTATTATCAAGGTATGTTGGTTAATTGATATTCCATGATTGCTACGATTGAGGGTAGAATGTATGGTTTTCGGGAGGCATTTTGTGGGTTTTGGCTCATCAAACTGTGTGACATTGTCACATTGCATTTTTATAGGATCAGTAGGGGTTGATTCAGTCTGGCTCATCTGCCATTGTTTCAACCTTATTGCAAGGTTGCTGACATTCCAACTCAACACATTCAATATCTTCCAAAATGTTCCGTAGAAAATTTTATGATGCTTGAATTTATACTAGTAAATCTTGTCTAAGCTTGTTCCATCTTCGATCATAACCGAGAACATGACTTTCTGACAGTTGTAGTTGTGTTTTATCTTCCGGCATTGTTTATGTTCTCAATTCTCACCATCTTCAAAATTTGCCCTTCTCAAACTTTCTGATTCCATAAGTGAACAGCGAATTTGTAGTGTGTATGTTTGCAGTTCTCACTTCTCACCATGAAGATAGTCTAATGCAGAAGCAATATCAATGGCGATATTTAGCCTCTCAATGAATTTCAATGGCCTGTTTGTGTGCCTTTGATGTTGTCCATTAATATTAGAAGCAGAAGAAGACACACATTATCAGTGGCCTGTTTGTGTGCCTTTGTTGTCATCGGTTATTTTACTGTCTTTATGTTACCATGTCTGCAGACTCTGAACTATGTTACCATCTTTTGGAATTCCCTTCTGCAAGGGCCATAAGTTAGTGAATGTTTACAATGTTTAGAAAATTATCAATTTTTTTCATAATTTTGTTTGATCAACAGACTTATTTTTGATGTTGCAGGAAGCGAGGAATTTTAAGAAAGGTCCGTTTGAGCTTCCAAGTGGTCGACAGTGATAAGGATAGGAAATGATATGTCAGTTTGAGGTGAACAGTTTACTGTTAGTATTAGCTAGTCTTCATAACATCTGTAGCTACACAATGGAGTTGAATAGCTTCCTAACATCTGTAGCTACACAATGGAGTTGAATAGCTGTACAAATGCACAGTAGTAGACACATTATCCATATGTTGGTTATTTTTTTTTTTGTGTTTGTTTTTATTTGATGGAACTTAATACTGTATACATTTCGTAATTAGATTGAAATGGTAGAAACACTTAAATTTTCTATTTTTCTTATTTCAACAATTTACATTTAAATTTTAGATGTAACAAAAAAAAAAGGTACATGGTACGTACCCGGAACCGGACCCAGGATACAGGGTACAAAACCGGAACCGCACCCAGGATACAGGGTACAGGTACAAAATTTAAGAACCGACCATGGGAAGATACAGGTACATGGTTCCACCAAGAACCGAGCCGAACCGACCTTTGTGCAGCCCTAGTTGTGAAACATTTCTTTTCTCAGCCATAATGATTATTAACTATTAAACCTTTTCCTATTCTGGTAATTCTTTCTTTTTATCTGGTAATTATTTATTTAAATATGAAATTAAGTTTAATGATAAATAATTATACTTTATGAGTCGTCTATCTGTGTTGAGTTATTATTTTTTCAATTTACTCAAACATCTCGTTATTTTTATTTAATTCTATTATGCAAATCTTTGAAATCATTTTCACTGTAAGTTATTTGCTCTTTGAACACAAACGTAACAAGAGAGCATTTATAGTACAATGTACATAATTATTTTGGTATCTAAGGCATGAGGGTTATTTCATGTACATGCTCATGCTGGGCTCGACATGCATGTTTTCACATGAGAGAGTCCATTGTAATTTGGACAGATCCCCACCCTATACATGCATACTTCCGAGCTGTTGAAATATCCAATAAACTATGCAAAGGTTTTGGATTTAACAATGCAATGGTCGTGACGATGAGATGCTTAACGTAGTGTAATGCATTTGTTTAAGATCACATTATATTTATGAGACAAGAAGCAGTAATTAGTTAGGAAAATGCTGAACGAGAATTTAGACGACAAAGTTATTAGTATATCACACAACAGATGCTCCGTCGTTTCAAACTTAGGGAAATACTGGAGATTTTATGTACGTTTATTTCTATTATGCATTAACAAAAGAGGCACTAAATATAGGCGATACTTCTTCTTTTTTTATACATCTAAGATTTGAGTGTTTATTTTCGTATGCTGCAAAAAGGTTTCGCTGCAGTTTGTGATGTTGGAGAAAACTTCTACAATTTCTTTTATGATGCCATATACTCGAGGAGATAGCTTTATACTTGGCAGAGAAGATAGATTCACAAAATGTTAGTTTCTAACTTGATTTTGTTAACACATTCAACTGTATCAAAAGTCCTTTTTCCCCTTTAATTTGTTGTAAGTCATCTGAATGTTTGTCATCAATCATATTAGAGCGAGATTTGCTTAATTGGTAAGCTAATAAATAGTGGTTTGTAGCCTATAATCAAATCTTGTTAGACTGATCTTAACTTGATCTATTATCTCGACAGTAGGAAACAAAATGAACACTGATTCCACGGTCATTTTTAAATTTTAAAACTCTCTTGTAAAACAAGATTGGGTGGCTTTAACATTCATAACGTTGTCATGTGAGAACCAAGACAAGGAACATATGCTAAATCGACGATGTTTCCCATCTCTTGAATCAATTAGGAGATCTCTTTCAAGTACCCCGAATCTCAAGTTAAATCAAACTAAAGAACAAGTGAAAATTTGTAAGTTATGTTTAATTTTGATTTAAATGCTTGATAATAGTGGTCAAACTTGAATCTAATAGTATAGATAGAGAACCATAAAGTCTTACTAATATAAGGGAAAAATTCTAATACTCATTTGGGGCATGATAAAGAGGATATGGACATATATAGATCTTAGGTCAAGACTATTAATCACTCCAAGTAAATGAATACCTAAATTCCGTACTAATACTGTCAAAACCATAATGGATTTATTTATGGATATTAAATACAGGGTTGAACTGAGAACAGTTTCGAATATTAGCCAGTTGTGGATTGGAATTTATGTTGCCAAACTTCAAATCACAGCACATGCTTTAATATATCATGGGTCTCCATCCATCCATTTAGGCGAACCATATAGGTAGAGGTGTAAACTAGACCATGCTAAAAAAAAAATTGATTCGAAAACGCTATTTGGAGTTTAAATTTTTGAATCCACCATCATTGCCCGACAAGAACTCACCGCGAAGATTTTTATACCCTGTTTATGTAGAACTACTCTGTAATATTGATTTTGACCGTGGCTATATGGCAGTCAAATTCTTAAGTTTTTGTGCAATAACACGACTCCATCATCAATAATGCACTTCAAATCATCAATATCCATCGCTTGGTTGAGCATTGAGATATGCTGTATATTTAATGGATGAGCATAATTTCTGGTCGAGTTATGCCGTATGTTTAATGGATGAGCATATTTTCTACAATCGTAAATTTTTTATGTACTTGAGATTTAAATGAGTGTCATTTTCAGTTAAAAAAGAAATAAGCCTACTATTCTTTAATATCCTCATTATTTTGTTAAGGTACATATATGTTTTCAACACTACTCATGGGAAATTGTAGTGTAGTAATTCTCTCCCAATCAAATGTTTTTTGTTTGTTATACACCTAACATTGGAAATCCCATGGTAACATGGCAGCACATCCGACCACTCGCTGTTAAACTTGTGCCTCAGTTGCATATAGATTTCATAGCTAATTTAAAATCACGTCGGAACGGTGGTTGGTAAAGTCGGGGATCAATTAATAAGGTTTCCACGGTTCGCTTTGAACCATGTTTAACCGTTTGCTATTACAGTTGGGGCTTAGTTGCACACTGTTGATTGTTTTCATAGCCAATTCAAAACCACGATATAAAAAAACATCAGAAAAATTAAAAATTCGGTATTTCCTCGGATGGGTGGGTGTTGTAAGACTTTTTTTTTCATTCTTGATAAACCAAAATTAAAAATATTTTGTGGGAACCACATGTAATGGACCACATTTATATTGTGGCTATAAATTAGTAATAATTTCAGCTAAGCCAATCCATAATCAAAACACTCCATTTAGAAATAGTTTTTAAGAAGTTGGCTTTCTACAATTTTCATGGCTGAGTTTACAGCAAACTTACAGTGCTACAAACCCACTCTTCAGTACCTAGATGTGGAGCTAAACCCAACTGTGTTGGACAATAATTCTAACTTGGGTTTGCAGAGCTTCATGAATAGTACTTATTTTGATGACTATTCTTTCTCTCATCAAGAACAACCTGAATTCCCCGTGCTCAATAATTCCGCTGAACATAATCAAGCTCTATTCCAATCGGAAAGTTCGAATGCGGTCCCAACTGGGCATCAATCTACGGTTTCGAATAAGAAAAGAAAGTCCATTGCTGATACAGATGGCAGTTCAGGGAACTCTTCTACACTTGCTGGGTTAGGAGGAGAAAATGAAACCCATAAGAGAAAGAATGTATGATTATTTCGATTATTTTTTCGAAGTTTTTACATACTTTTTCTTATCATTCTCTTTAGGTTAATTCACTATTTTCTTATGTTATGTTGTGCAGGGCGTAGGAACAAAAGGAAAGAAAGGGAAAAACAACGTGAAAGACTCAGAGATGTTACGAAAGGAAGTGATCCATGTAAGAGCAAGAAGAGGTCAAGCTACTGATAGTCACAGTTTAGCGGAAAGAGTAAGTCAATTGTCACACTAAATTTAGAACTCAGTTGATCAGAATGGGGGCTCAGCCATGTATGGGTAAGTGGGGCATATGCCCCAAATTGCCAACTTGTTTTCAAAGCCTATGCAGATTTTCTCAGAACCCCCTTTATAGATTTTTCTGAAAATCTACTTTCAGTCCTGGCTCCGCCCATGGCATTGATAATGCTTATTTTTCAATGCTCGTCCGTTGATACATGTTTTCCTTCATATGTCGAGCTAGAAAACAAAAGCTTGAGTTAATTCTTGTTCTTAAATGTATGCAAACTTATTTTCAGGTAAGAAGAGAGAAAATCAACGAGAGACTGAGGTGCTTACAACACCTTGTTCCTGGATGTTACAAGGTACTTACTAACTGGAGTCCAAATTAAGTTTAGTTCTCTTAAATCAATATAGATGACTTCATTTACTTGTTGTGTTAACAATTTTGATTTCACAGACAATGGGAATGTCTGTAATGCTGGATGAAATAATAAAATACGTGCAGTCGCTGCAAAACCAAATTGAGGTGAGACTCGTCGTGAAATTGATTCGATCATATTAACAAAGTAAAGAAAGTAAGTAGCAAAATGTTGATGGTAATTAAAACTCGTTGATTTTGCTTTTTTAGTTTCTTTCGATGAAGCTTACTGCAGCAAGCACTTTCTTCGACTTCAACTTGGATATGGAATCTCCCCACATATTTCAGGTCCTAATTCTATATCCTTTATTACGAAATTTGTGACTGCCTAAAATTATTAGTTAAACCTGTTAAGAATAGTCCCACCTAAGTTGGGCAACCTAGAGTTCTGCAATTAATCAGAATTGGGCAATCCAATACGCCGAAACTAGCAAGGGTTAGTGAACTAGGAATTCTAAGGATATTGAAAAAGTTTTTAAATCTCTTGTTAGTCAATACAGATTTTAAGACAGTAAACTAAATCCTCTTGTTAGTTGATAGAGATTTTTTTAAGTCTATTAAATTCCTTAAAACTCAATGTTATTGAATTAAGATTTCTTAAAACTCACTTAAATACCCTTGTTATTGGATTTATATTTTTAAGTCGTGGATCTATAGATTTTAGAGACTTCGGGGGACTTTTGTAAGAAAATAGGCATGATAAAAATCTCTCCAAGATAGGTGAGATTTTGAGAGACTTTGAATTTTGGATTATTTTCTAATAAGCATCCAACTCTACCTCGATTCATCTCAAAACCGTACAAAATTCTTAGCTCATAAGTATCAAAATTTATTAAGCTTGGTGATGTTGTATAACGTTACCTTTAGCTCGAACCAATTGTTATGAATACAAGATTGTGAGACATTTAATATGCAAGATGGTACATGTTACCCTTACTTTAAGGTACACAACGTGCATTACATTTCTTTATATGTATAATATATTTTACTCAACTGTAATAACAACATATGCAACTCGAAACTTGTTTTTATTTGGATCTATGGATGATACACATATTCCATCAATTGTAAAGGGCATGAATGTGAGTGTTTATCATAATCACAAGGGAATGTTGTCTCAACTATTTTATACTGCATGCAATTTAAAATTTATGCGTATTGATTGCTAGTATTGTTTATCTCTATAAATCACAATAACTCTCTAAAATCAACTATTTTTTTTTTTGCAATTCACTCTCTAAAATACTTTTATAAAATCCCTTAAAATCTCTAGATTTCTAAAGAATTTTCCGACAGTCACTATAATCAAAACTATCTGAATATTTTTAAAATTCTCATTTAACCACCTTCATGTAGAAATTGAAGAAATGAGCTAATGAATGGGATATATTATGTTGCAGGGGACAAATGCATATGATGCCCAAAATATCGAAAGGATGTTACTGAACATAGAAGAAGGGTACGAAGGACTTTCCCGCAGTCACGTCCCTACATTTCCCCTTTGATTTTGATACCAAAAAAAAAAGCTATCTCTCAAAAATTATGTCTTTGCCATATCTTTCATTTCAAGTACTTGTTATGCAAAGCACACATTTAATGCAACTTAAGTTTGATACATGCGGATGAAATCCTGCAAAACAACTCTTCGCACATTATTTATTTATTTATTTATTTAAACCAACAATAATCAACAACTCTACATTTATACCGAAAAATCCAGTAAGAAAATTCAAGGGTGATTTTACCACTAGGGTAGGAATAGTGTAAAGTTAGTCACACCCTTACTCTTACACGGTAGTTTTTTTAGGAATTTCCAACGGTTAACCAATCATTTTCCATAGATAATAGTTCTAGATTGTCAAGTCTGGATAATAGAAATTTTTAGCATTCCTTCGTGCTTTCAATCCTGCCTCCGTTAGAATTCAGTATAACAAAACACTACCCCATTAACTCTAAGACTGTAGAATGGCTTTTCACTTGTATTATTATAAAGCCATTTTGTCTTTTGAAAGAGAAAATCAATCAGATTTCATCAAGATTATTATTGCCAACTTTAATCCTTGTCCCAAACCCGAAGTAATCAAAGCTCAGTAGAAACCATTAATGCAATTACAAATTGTGAGATAAACCAATAAAACGTACACCGTACTAGTAATTTACAACAATAAAATTATGTTCGTGAGTTACCACACGTCAAATGTATTATAACTTCACAGTTGAAGCATTCACGAAGCCTATATATATATATATATTTTCCCATCATGTGTCACCAAAGGGATGTTAATGGGTTATTTTCTTTGGTTCAACAAGCTTAAGTTTGTAAGTTGGCATAATGGTATGCTCCAAGCAGGTTATTATGAATTGAGATATTAGAGAAAACCACAACTCATAACAAGTAATGAAGATATGCGCCAGAAGAAGACTGTTATTTATTGGTAGTTTGGTACGAAGTGTTATATTCAATATGTGGATGACTAATAGAAGTGTTATATTCTATTATCGATAGGATATTAAGACTTTAAAATGTTAAATTCCCTAAGAAATCATCTAATGAGTTTGGATAATATTATTTAAAGATAGAGTGATAATAATCCACTCTTAATCTAGTTTTCACTCTAATACAATCGCAATTATATGGTTGAACACAGAACAAAGAGATAAATAAAATATGTTTTTTAAGTATAATAAATATATATATATATATAATACTGTGTAAAATGTATAAAAGACAATATTTTATGGAATAAAATAGACACATGTAGTAAAAAATTATGAAAGTGATGATAAACAACAATGCAATTGAAATTAAAAATTAATCAACTTGGATTAGTCTAGTAGGAAAGAGACTTAAGTTTCACATTTGGTGGCTAACTTTCACATTTAAACACTATAAATACCCATCAATATGACCGCCGTAATCGGAATAAACATATACTAATCAATGACCGTAACCACCGGCCATTGCACTTTCTACCCCGCACAACCATAACTCCAAGAGTGGTACTATTTTGTGATAATTTCCAAAAACTTCTGTCTTATAAAGTTATGGTCCTGCTAATGCATTAAGATGTAATCTAAAAACCAAAATGTTGTAAGTTTGTTATCAAATTGAGACGTTGGGTAATCCCAATCCACATTATACTTATGAGTCATGAGTCAAATTAGATGTTATTAGAACGAATAATAAATGAATAGCAATAATAAGTCACGAGCTTGTATATTGACACACCATATGTATCAGTTATAACATTAATACTGTTTACATATACTTCTATTATGAGTCACTAAAACGTAGTCCTAATGTCGGTGATATTAATTTTTTGGACTTGCTCTTAGTTCTAATATAGTTAAGCTGCAAAGGATTGATATGGGTTGAGCATTGAGATGTTGGAGAAAACTTAAAAGCAGCAAACTAGAAGTTTTAATGGTTACTGTTGATTAATATATCCTATATATATAAAAGTTTTACATTTAATTTTTTTAATTTTTTAATTTTTATTGGTAAATATAAAATTTGAAAAAAAACTACCGGTTGTAAGCAAACAAAGGTTCGAAAAAACTTACAAACCCTAAGGAAAAAGCTCAAAAATAGTAGAAGAAGAACAGACCCTAAAAACCCAGATTATCAATGCAAACTGAAAGGCTGAGTTAGGAAAAAGGAGCCCTAGTTTGATAGGGTATATTCTAAACAGATCCCCTTAAACTCTATTGAGTTTCTGCATTAAAAAAATACTTGCATCTTTATTTTCTGTATGGCTGACTCTGAATTATTTTTTACGTTATCGAATACAACAGCATTCCTAAAATTCTAAGTGGTCCAGCAAATGGCGTCCGGGAGTAAAGGCCAGAGCTTCTTACCAATGGGGTGCACCATATTAAATTTCCAACTCTTTATCATAATATCAATGCAATTATAATATAAATTTTCCTATTTGATATAATTTTTAACCAGAATATAACTTTTCCTTTTCATTGTTTGTAATATTTTAGTAAAATTACATATAATCACTGACGAATTTTATTACGTCTGAGTTAGCAAGACTTGGGCAATCCTGTCCACCCAAAGAGTGAGACTATTTAAGTATTAATTTAGAAATTAACAGAATGAAATGGGATGTATTAAGTTGCAGGGGTACAAATACATATGACAGCCCAAGCGATGGAAATGTTGTCATTGGACAGAGAAAGAAGGGTATGGTCCGTAAATAGAGAAACTAGGACCTAGTTTTGTAATAACTCCCCCGGACATTATATGCTTTTTTTGAAACCAATATAATACTTCTGGAATGTCAAGCCTCAGTAAATAGAATCTCTTTACTGTTTCCTCTTATCTTTAATCCTGCCTCCGTTAAAATTTAATATAATGATAGCATTATCAATCTCCTCCATTAACTCTAAGATTGTAGAATGGCTTTTCACTTGTATTACTTATTATAAAGCCATTTGGTCTTTCGAATTAGAAAATCAATCGAATTTCATTCGAGATTATTGTCACCATCTTTAATCCTTGTCCCAAACCGAAGCAATCAAGCCAAACCGCTGAGCAAACTTACAGACCAGATACACTCACTACGTTGGTACATTCACTTTTTCTTTTGAAACATAACAATTACTATTGAACTAAAGAAAGATTACACGCAGATATCACCATACCTTGATACACTCACTAATTATGAGAGAAACTAATAAAACGTACACTTTACTAGTAAAGTTACAACTGAACATTAATAAAATTATGATCATGAGTTTTATTACCACACATCAAATGTATTGTCATTTCAATCTTGAAGCATCCACAACGCGTATATATCTTTCCATCATGTGTCACCAAAGGAATGTTAATGGGTTATTTTCTTTGGTTCAACAAGTTTAAGTTTGTAAGTTGGCAGGATGGTATGCTCCAAACAGGTGATTATTAGGAATTGAAATATTGGAGAAACCTTGAAGCAACAAATCTTCAACTCATAAGAGTTGATCAAGATATGTGCAAGATACAGAGTGTAATTTATTAACTTGTGATAACCCAGGATTTAGCAATTATATTCTGGCCGGACCTATTATAGCCAATCCCACATTTCACTCTATGGATATGCAATTTGCATCACAATCTGTACAGAGCAACACATTGTTGGAAACAGAATTGTCAAATTTATTAAGAGGAAATATTGAATTCAAGTGTATCTCACAAAAGGTTTCAATGCTTGGAAAAGTTTGAATATATCAAATAATACTGAAAATAAAATCTGATAAAAAAAAGAACCTTTCGATACCATAGCTACTACCATGAAAACACCACAGACAAATACATAATTCTATAACTACCGGCCACCAGGACTCTCAAGCCATTTTAATACACAGTTGAAGCCCTGAACTCGGCGAAGGATAAACCAAACATACTTAAAAATCAGTGCCCACCGGACACACAATCTATCTAATATCAATCGAAGTAAACCTGATCTCGGCGTATAACATAACCATCGCGTACTTGGAACCACTGCCCACCGTGACACAGCTTCTCTTTGAAAACAAATGCATAGAAATGGCCCTTATCTCGGAAGAACAACAAATACCAGAGTCCACAAAGCTAAACAACCAAAAATACACACCGCAACGTATATGACAGAATAAACTATAAGAATTCAGAACTACAAGACATGACACTTTGAGGTATTTAGTGATGTTACACTTATCTGATCTCCATGAAATTCTTAGAGAAAACTCGTAAGAACATATCCTAAACTGATTTTTTCATATGCCAGCCAAAAGGCTAACAAAAGCTTGAGTAAATTCCGTTCTTGTATGTAAACTAAATTTCAGGTAAGAAGAGAGAAAATCAATTAGCGACTAAAATGCTTACAACATCTTTTTCCTGGATGTTACAAGGTACATGATAGATCCATTGGCATGTTCTGCTATAATATTTTCCGCCCATTATGAATTCTTATGCTATTTATAGCAGTTGAGAATTTTCATTTTGCAGACAATGGGGATGTCCGTAGTGCTGGATGAAATAATAAAATACGTCCAATCGTTGCAAAATCAAATTGAGGTGAGACTCGTCGTGAAATCGATTCGATCAGAAAATAAGTTGCAAAATGTTGATTATAACCGTCTTTCATTTTTCTTTTTTAGTTTCTTTCTATGAAGCTTACTGCAGCAAACACTTTCTTCGACTTCAACTTGGATATATAATTTATCCACACATTTCAGGTCCTAATTCTATATCCTTAATTACAAAAATTGTGACTGGCTAAACTTATTAGTTAAACCTGTTAAGAATAGTCCCACCTTAGTTAGGCAACATAGAGTTCTGCAGTAAATAAGTAATTCCTATCCACCGAATCTAGAAATTGAAGGAATGAATACTGGGATGTATTCTGTTGCAGGGGACAAATGCATATGATGCCCAGGAGATGGAAAGGATGTTATCGAACAGAGAAGAAGGGTATGGAGAACTTGCCGGCACTCAAGTCCCAACATTTCCCCTTTCATTTTGATTCCAACAAAAAAGTTATCTATGAAAAATTATGTCTCTGCCATCTCTTTCATTTCATAGTACACATAAAAAAAGTGGTACTTTCACGTTCTCAATTTAGCCTATTTTTAAGAAAATGTAAAAAGAAAGTATAACTTTTGCTGGGATAATTTGTGCAAAAATATATCTTAACCAAACACTCACATAAATGTTGATTGTGTTGATGATCTCTGCGACCTTTTTCTTCACAGGAACGGAGTTGGAGGTACCTACAAAAAACCCTCTGATGCCTAAGTTAGTTAGAATTTTTTACATGAGATTGTGTAGAAAAGATTACATATATCTTAAGGTTTTTGCTCCCGATATTTAAATGTTTCAGTCTTAGGGATTAACCCTAATTTCGAGATAAGCCATGATTCTTGATGATTTATCCTGCGAATCATCAAGAACGTTCAAAACTTTTCTCTATGTATCTTGGCCAGCAAATATTCTAGAAATTTTTAGAATTTTCTTTTAGGATTGTGGTATTAGGCCAAGTGCAAAGGTGCATATAGCCAAGCCCAAACAGAGGTGTAAACCATTAAGTCCAAACAGAGATACAGAAAAATCCAAAATTATATAATAGTTGGGTGTAAATATCCCAGAGACATAAACATCCAAAAACACATTGCAGTTGGGCAGAAAAATCCATCTCAAATAAACTTGGCTCAGCCGCCGGGAATATCCACCGATATGACCACTGGTCGAGGTCGCCGGTCATGACTGCCGGGCATGACAACGTGTGCATTATGAAGTAACCACATACTGAACATTCAAAATCTCACATTATACTTTTGAGTCAAGATGGTCGAAGTTGGAACAGATTGAATACTAAATGAAAATAAAATGACAAACGCAAACTCACGAGTTTGTGTTCTTATAATTATTTCTTGCACAACAAATGTATTGGTTTTTCTAGATAACCACAAACAACAAAAGTATTGTCATTTCCCACTTAGAACATAACTCCCTTTCATATATACTTATATTTGTGTCACTGAAACGGAGTCTGAATGGGTTTTCTTAGCTTACTGTGAGTTTTGATCTTATTAATATGCAGAGAAGGTACAAGGGTTTAGAATTGAGATTTTGGAGAAAACTCAAAAGTAGCAAAACCACAGTGATGAAGCTCTAAGACATAGTTTAATTTGGAGATCGGTATAACTGCACCATCCTGGATTTGTCCATGATGTAGGTTGAAGTGGCGGAACTACTGAAATTTAAATGATTAGTAGAATTTTCAAAGTGCATATGATGATTAAAAAAGAAGTCTTCTCTTGTCTTTGGTTTTATTTGATTAGTTTATTGGCAAACATGATTTGGTATTTAGATATTGTCCAAAAGCCAGACTTTAAAAAACATACGGGATGGTCAAATGTTCCTAGCCAAGGTCGATCCTAACTGCTTTTATATAGCAATAGAGAGATCAAACTCATGCGTCTAATTAAGAACCAACAGAGAACCAACAGAGAAATTAGTAGTATTCTTCCTCTTGTATGTCGGCTATATGTATAGTACTGCAAACATTCCCTGGGGTTATTACCATAATTGAAATGGGAATGCCACTTTATAAAACAAGTACTTCAAGGAAGAAGTATCTAAAGTGAAGTTTAGAACTAATATAATAATTATTCGGCAAAATTTACTCAATAGAGGATAAGAAAAAATTAAAGAGGCGAAAGAGGAAAAAAAATAAAGTCAGGTAGCAATGTATCTTTTTTTCTTTTCTCTAAACATTATCGGAATTTTTGTTTGTGTATTTTGTTCGAATCAAGAAAGTATAATTCTCGAATTCAATTTTGTTGTTAGCTTTTGGTTGTATTTTGAATGTATTATTTAGTTGACTTATTGTACTTGTGAGTACTAGAAACTAGTAACACAACCAAATAAATTTATTATCTAAAAGACATTGTAAGTAAGATTTGAACAATGATAAAACGATTGTTTATTTAAGATTGAAATGATTATATATGATAAATAAATTAAGCAACATATTCTATCAAATCTTCATCAAATGCTTGATATTTTAATTAACTTGTCGAATCACCAATTGTAAATCACTTGTGAGTCGAACATCACCTATTCTCAATTCAATGATGAGTTTGAGAGCATGAACTACAACTTCATATTCCACTATGTTATTTGTGTGCTCTCTAAATTCTAAATGAAATGCATGCACCATTCGATCTCCAGTAGGAGTTGTGATTACAATTCCTATTCCAGCTCCTTCTTTATTTCGTGCCCCATCAACGAATACTTCCCATCTGTGGGAATTAACAGAATTTAAAATATCATGCGAGTCATCATCATCGTACTCTTCTTCCCCTGACACACTTTGAATTTCAGATTCATCGTCTAATGGTAAATCCGCAAGAAAATCTGCTAGAATTTGTGATTTTTGTGTAGTTTGTATTTCAAATAAGATGTGGAATTTCTTTAATTATGAGTTCCACTTTGATATTGTCCTTACTTTTCCCGCATTCTTCAGTACAGATTTTAATGGAGTTTTACTTGGCACCCAAACATAATGTGTTAACAAATAGGTGCATAATTTTTGTGTGGCAAAAACTAATGCCGGTACCAGTTGCTCAATTTTGGTGTAATTCCTTTCGGTAGGGTTAAGAGTTTTGCTGATGTAATACAATGGTTTTTCTACTTTCTCATTTGTTCGTACCAATACCGCACTTACAGCATGTTCCATTGCAGCTATGTATAAAGATAACACCTATTCTGGCTCTGGTTTTTGCAATGCTGGTATTATTGCGAGATAAGCTTTGATGTTTTAATAGGCTTGCTCAGATTTTTCATTCCATTCAAATTTGCTCCCCTTCTTTAAAGTGTCAAAAAAATAGTTTACATTTGTCAGAAGATCTTGTAATGAATCTATTAAGTGCAGCTAAGCAACCATTAAATTTTTGTGCTTCTTTGACATTCTTCGGAGAATGCATATTAACAATTGCTTATATTTTTGCCGGATCAACTTCAACACCATTTTTAGTGACCAAGTATACCCAAAACTTTCCTGATGTAACTCCAAAAATACATTTATCCAGATTAACCTTTATTTTATATCTGCATAAAGCTTCAAAATTTTCTTTTAAATCATGTAGATGATCTTTTAAAAATTTACTATTTACAAGTATATCATCTATATAAACCTCAAATGTGCGGCATATCCATGGTTTGAAAAATGCATCCACAAGTCGCTGGTATGTTGTCCCCGCGTTCTTTAGTCCAAATGGCATTCTGGTATAACAATATAAGTCATGTGGGGTAAAAAAATGCAGTATGTTCTTGATCTTCTTCAGCTGAGCTAATTTGATTGTACTCTAAATGTCCATCCATAAAAGATAAAATCCCATGTTCTTTAACCGCATCCACTAATTGATCAATGTTGGGAGCGGATAACTGTCTTTCGCACATGCCTTGTTTAAATTGGTGAGGTCTATACAAATTCTTACTCCTCTATTTTTCTTTAGTACAATTACTATGTTCGATATCCAAGCTAGGTACCTCACTTATTGAATAAATCTCACATCCAAAAGTTTCTTGAGTTCCTTTTTAACTGATAGATGATATTCCGGAGCCATCTTGCGTATGCGTTGCCGAAATAGGGTCGTGCCTGGATGGTTGGATGTATATGTAATTCATGATGAACAATACTTGGATCAATGCCCGACATATCTCCATTTTCAAATAAAATATGTAAACATATTCTTTGAGTAGATTAAACAAATCACGTTCTCGTTCTGATTCCATTAAAGTTCCAATTTTGATAATCTATATTGACATTTTTGGTTTCCTCAACTGTTGAAAAAGTAGGTTTGGGGGCTCCTAAAAATGAGGGAGCTCCCTTTAATTGTTATTGGGGTATGTTTTCACTTGTTCCAACCTTTGATGCATTTTCTTCTGATTTGAAATCCACATTTGCTATATTTGATAAACTTTTTCCCGCAGTTTCGGTCATGTATTGATTAATTGCATCTTCCTTGGCTTTGATTTTTCGCTTTTTCTTTCTTTTTTGTTGTGTCTGGGTACGTTTCTCATTCATTTGTATTTCTGTGAGAATGCGGGCTCTTGCCATATTTTGATCTCCTTTAATTTTTATTTCTCCTTGTGGTGATGGAAACCATAAATACTGATGATAAGTTGCAGTTACTCCTTTCAAACGATGAACCTAATGTCTTCCAATAATTGCATTATATGGAGATGGTGCCTCTACTATACTGAATTTGGTAAGGATGTTTATTGGTCCTGCCATGACTTAAAGTAAAATTTCTCCTTATGGTTTTGAAGGTATTCCATCGAATCCATAAATGATATAGCACAAAGGTATGAGTTGATCATCCTTAAGCCTCATTCTTTGATATGTTTCATAAAAAACACATTAAGTGAACTTCCCCCATCCATGAGAACTTTTTTTACATTTCATCCAGACATTGGTAAAGATAAAAAGGTTAATGGTGTGGCCATCCAATCTTCCTATGTTTCTGCTATTCTACCCGTAATTTTGGAAATTTCATGGTCATAAACTCTTGGTATGATGCTTGTTCTGCATACTTTTTATATATTCCGCAGGGTATGATGCGGGCCTTAATTTCTTGTCTTATTTGATTTCATGCTGGGTGAATCGCATCCTTGTTGCGGTCTCGCTTCTTGTTTTATCAAATTAGATTATTCCACGTGAGTTTCTTCATGAATATGGTGTGGTCATATAGAATTGTGGACCATACGATCTTTCCATATTATTGCATGTTCGACACATGGTTTCTGGGAACGGTGTGTCACGCTTTGACTCTTTTGTGTCATGCTTTGAATCTTTTTTCTCACAGTTTACATGATTGAGACATGTTTGTCATGCAGTAAGGACGTCAGTTCTATAGCACCTATTATGTCTTAATCAACAACTGTCTAAATTTATTCCAACTATTGATCTTTGTTGAGATATGAGATTGTTTGTTGAGTCTTAATTTGGTAATTCTCATTTCATCATAATCTAATATTCCTATATTAAAATTTTGACACGTTTACGGTGGGGATTTGGTATTCACAATACTCTTCAATTCAACTGGGCCAGAAGCATAGATGGACCCAAGAAGGCTAAAACAAATCATTTTCCCTGACTAAAAGATTAAATAGGCCGCTCAAAACTTTAAACCATATAAATTTAGTCAGTGGACACAAGGGATGATCCGGACTTGAGCCTCAATTAGCCCTCTCTAGGTTCTTCTTATTGACAAGAGTCAAAATAATTGTTTAAAAAAATCTAAAGAGCATTCAAACAAATGATCGACATTCCTTATTTCTATTCAATTCTTCTTTAGGTACCAAATTTCCAACAGCTAATACCGTCGTCGCGTGCACAATGTGCACTTTCTACCATTAAAGAAATGTACATGAATATGTGTAAAATTTAGCGATTACTTAATGCATGTTTGTGTATTGCTATTCATTCAAGTGCATGATAGCACGACTTAACAAATTTATTAAAAACCTCACTGTGAGCTGAAAGATTCTTATAGTAAGTAAAAAATCAAATATTTTAGTTCACGGTGGAGAGGAAACTTGACTTGACCAAGACTTTGCACGCCCATGTCTGAGACTGAAGATCATAGTACCAATGACTGTAAAATCAGTCAAAACTGGAAATAAACCAAAAAAATTATACTCCCTTTATTACACCTTATGGTTTTACGATATCATTAAAAAGTCATACAATATACTCCAACCGTTTCCTAAAAAAATGTTACTATTATTTTTTTATTTTAACTTAAAAATAGGTTAATTTAAAAAAATGATAGTAACTATTTTCCATAAATAGAGGTAGTATAAGGTATTTGATGTGTGGCACTACAATTTTATCGGTTAAAATCATAAAATTAAAACAAATGTAAATTAAATTAAATTGACAAATTCACAATGTTATGTTCTTAATTACACATCAAAATGTATTGTTTTATTCGGTAATCTAACAAACAACAAATGTACCATCAATACACACTTAAAGCATTACTGTATTTTACTTATATATACTACAATTATGTGTCAAAGGGAGTCGGGTAATATTTCTATGCTTACTTTGGGTTTTGTTCTTGTTAAGCTGAAAAGGGGTGGTAAGGGTTGAGAATTGAGATGTTGGAGAAAACTTAAAACAACAAAACTCTAAGGTGAATTGATTCTTGTTCTTTGAGTTGGTTGACATGTTGATTAGTTATGCAAACAGAAATTGGGTTTTACTTATACCATGATACTTACAATAATTGTTGTATGTCAATAACATCATGGTCAATAACATCATGGTTGGATGGAAGATCGTTTACTTATCTATTCCAGGAATGGAGAAGTGAAAGTACTGGGAATATTTTGTATATAAGTTACTAGGAAATGTTGTTTATATAACTAAAAATTATTGAAGTAAATCTGACTGAAAAAACCATAAAAAATAATGAAAAATTATTCTAGGATTCATATTTAAAATGAGCTAATAGGGAAAACGATAATAAATTAAAACTAATTTTTTATCCTTCTTTATTTTTTCATAAGAATCTCCACATACAGTTTTTAGGTGGATTCTAAAAATTTCAACAAACTTGATATTGTTGCATTATTTTCTACCTAATAGTCACCACATGACGTGAAACCGCTATTACAACTACCTCTTCGGCAACAACCAAAATCACCACCAACAGTCTATTCAGTTGTTTTTTTTCGTCTTTAAATTCTTTCAACAACATGCCAAGGTAATTATTGTGTTAGATAATTTGTATCAAATGAAATGAAAATAAAATTTGGCAAGAGAAAATTGTTGTCTCTTAGTCATTTGTGAATTATAATTTTCTTCAAAAAATAAATAAAACTATAAGCTTGTGGGTTTCAATTAATTACGCTAGATATAAACTGGTGAAAAAAAACATGTCAATCGGTGGTATTTTTTTCCTTTGTTTAAAATCCAAAAATCCAAAAACATGCCATGTTGTATAGAGGTATTTTAGTGACACACAATATTATTAGAAAAACAAAGCATTCCAATGGTATCACAAAAAAAAAACATGCCATGGTGTATATGAGGTGTAATTAAAAATGAAACTGAAAATCCAAAGCGTTAATTCAAAGTAGTTTAAATTTTCAAAGGGTTTGGCTGGGGAGGCATCCCACAAAAACAGAGTCCAGATCATCTCTTTGTATCTAGTCCACTGGAAACTAAACAAACCTAAGATGATGTTTCTTGAGAAATTTGTTAGTAAAAAATGTTTTCTACATGAAAAATAAAGTCACGAGTTCATATTTGACACACACTATGTGTTATTTCATTATTAGGGCATGACTGTAGTGTATAAATACCCGTTTTATGTCTGACCACGCCAGAATTTAAAGAGAGTCTAATTAAAACCTGTGTTTTCCTTTTCTTATTTCATTACGGAGAGTATTTAGGAGATTGAGATGTTGGAGAAAACTAAAGATTAAAAACACCTATCGGATGGTCTGTAGATGGACATTTAAACCCTATGGAAAAATATATGATTTGATCACTTGATAAATATAGCTGCTTCTCATTCATAACGATCTATGACAGACACAACAACGGGTTTATATAGGCCAAGATGGAAAGCTACTCACTCTTTATGTGAATTAGTATTTTTTATGATTCTAAATAAAAGTTTTATCTTTCTCTAGTCTTTTCCTCGTATTTCTTTTATGCATGAAAGTTTTTGAAAAAAGGTTATGCTAGAATACTACATATCAAAAATCAACAATTATATTAGATTATTTGATCAACACATGATATGTAGTTGGTGTTCCTCTTCATGTACATTTTATTTCTAATTATGAGAGTAATGCATAATGCCAAATTCTATTTTTATGATAAATTACGAGAGTAATTTTGCACTAAATTTTTCTTGTACATTAAGTGCAAAAATTTAATATATGTTTATTTTTGATATTATGCATTACTCTCATAATTTATCAGGAAAATAGTGTTTGATATTATGTAGTACTCTCGTAATTAAAATTAAATGTACATGAAGAGAAACATTAACTAATATTATTTTAACTAATTACGAGTTATATATAAATATATAATATTTTAATGGTGAGTTTTTGATACATAAAATAATAAAATGGGCAATAAATAATTTTTCCCGGTTGATAAATATCCTGAAACAAGAAAAAAATGGGTAAAAATTGTAGGTTGTTGGTCTGTTTGCATCGAGTTGCATAATATATACTCTGACTAAAAAATGAGTTTTTTCTAGGTTGCACCGGAATACATAAATATATATTCTTATAAGAAATAGGTTTTGGCGAGGTTGCATCGGAATGCATAATGCATATTATGATATAAATAGATTTTGTTCAGGTTGCACCGGATTACATAATGCATATTCTGGCAAGAAAATAGGTGTCTGCAAGCATAATGTATATTCTGATAGGAAAATAGTTTTTGTCCAGGTTGCACCGCAGTGCATAATGTATATTCTGATATGAAATAAATTTTGGTCAGGTTGCATCGGAGTAAAAAATGCATATTATGATGGAAAACAGGTTTTGCCAGGTTATACCTAAGTGCATAATGCATCCTGAGTTTTATTTCAAATAATAAATACTCCCCACGTCCTAGTTTAGTTGCTATATTAGTTTTTTTTTTCAAGTTTAGATGTTATAATTTATATTTTTCTATTTTATTTTCTAATATATCCCTAACTTGGAACCAATACCTAAATAGATAAATTTGCATGCCCAACTTTCTAGACAACTTTCTTAAATTCTCCTCTCTAAAAACAAAGAACATCGATACTATTCTAGGGTATTTGAGAGAAAAAAGATTTCTCTAACTATTTTCTTAATATTTGTATTATACCCTAATATAATATCTAAACTAGTGCAGAGAAATTATTTCTTATGAAATT
Organism: Papaver californicum; assembly: GCA_023531435.1. Taxonomy (NCBI): domain Eukaryota; kingdom Viridiplantae; phylum Streptophyta; class Magnoliopsida; order Ranunculales; family Papaveraceae; genus Papaver; species Papaver californicum. The sequence goes on from JAJJMC010026387.1 coordinate 281,972, forward strand.
TAATATCAACAGTGAGTCTTATTTTGTAAATCAGTTCAAATCTATTCTAAAAATATAAGTTTTACTATATTTAAAATTTTAAACTTTTTTCACAATAGATTTTAAATTGGAGAGAGAAAATATGGAATAACATCACTTCACTTGTACTAGAAACACTAGTGATTGTTGACCAACGAAAAACATGGGAGTTTCTTGATTCTCATAATACCAAAAAAAAATGTTGTTGTACGTGGAGAAATAGGGAATACAGTACCGATCAATGGATAATCTTCCCGTTGTAATTTAGGATTAATAACATAATAAAGAATCGATAGTTGCACTTTCAACCCCTCACAACCATAATTCCAAATACCACTGATTTGTGAAAACATCCAACAAACCGTGTCGATGTTTTGGTTTTAGAAAGTTATGGTCGTGCTAATTATGATTGATGCATCTGTTTTAACCCATCAACACCGGAAAATCCCAAATCACATCACACTTATAAAGAGTGTGCATGCGTTGTATGTATGCAAATGGTACATAAATAGCAATGAAGAATAAATATGTTAATAAATAAAAATTCGATTTTATTATTAATACTTATTACGTATACAATTTTAAGGATCTTTTAAATATATAAAGTTTTGCAAAATTCGATATATAGTTTAAAAGATATGATATTTTTTGTTTTCATCTTGATTGTTATAAAAATATATTTTTTATAAATACAGAAAAATTAATTAAATAGCTGATTTTTTTAAAAAGCCAACGGATATAGTCAATAATTCACACTGAAAAACTAGTTTTCGATCTAACAACTAAGGTTTTAGCTTAGAAAAACCAAATGGTTGAACTTCGTATATAACAAAAATTGGTTAGTCTTTTTTAATCTGTGTTGTTCTGACTGTTCTTGTTAAAAAGGGGAGGATGAATGAGATAAATAAACAAACAGAAATAAAAGTTTTCGGATTAAATCTACTGTAGGTGAGGTGTAATTAAAAAGTAAAAAATAAAAATACAAATCATATAGTTCGAATTAGTTTAAGCTTTTGAGGTGTAATATAATCAAAAGTGATATGTATTCCCTCACTTTAGCTATGACCATTTTATCGTTCCAATACATATACCCTGATATACTATTTCTAGTTTTTACTTTTCTTTTCTCTACGTTTTTCTTTATGCCGAACAACTTTAACAAGAAAGCGCTTGTTCGAAAATTGCTACCTAGAGATTGAAAAACTACAAAAGCAAAGATTGTTGTACTTATGCCTTCACGGTCTTATACAAGATATTTTTTCGTCCTTTTTAAATTCAATACGTCAATATACATGGGTTAATTAATTATTTACTTCAAGATATAATGAAACTTTATAATTAATAATATTATCAAATTCATGGTTTACAGGCTATTGATTCGACCAAAAACACATTAGATAGATTTTTTGATTGTGCCTGTACAAATTATATAATTTTCTAAACACAAGCCGAAAAACATATGGGAAGTGACGCATTTATTGGAGATGTCCATTAATCTCAAACATGTATGATGAGAGTCTACTCAATTATGAACGCTGGAGTTAAAAAATGAAACAAAATTCGGTCTTCAAAAGTTGTGGAAAATGAAGGGGCTCGTCCATTGACTTGTACTCAGTTTGTGTCTCTTATTTCAACATCACACTATGCGGATGGAAACAAAACATATCAGAATCAGAAGAGGATGATATTGAAATCGAAAGACAACTTAACATTTTAAACAAGAAAACAGTTAAAACAATTATGGTAAGAAATTTATTCAAGTATTTACAGTTTTTAATTTTGGATTGGAAAATTATGATGTAGACGAGTCATTCAATTCAGTCATGTCAAATTCTTTCCTTTCTGGTGTATTTCTTTTCCATGATTTCAATTTCAGACCAAACGTGGAGACATAATCGATTGCATAAATATCTATAAACAACTGGCATTTGCTAATCCATTACTGAAGAATCATAAAATCCAGGTAAAATAATATTATTTCGTGTATAAATGAACATTTTTTTTATTTATTTTTTATCAGGTAAAATAATATTATTTGGTGAGCTTTAAAAGGAAGAATGTCCTTCAGGAACTGTACCTACAAGTACCTATACACAGAACAACCAAAGATGACTTGGTAAATGCTAAAAAGTTTATAAAGACAACCAGACTAATCCTGGCAAACAATACAAATCCTAGCAGACCTATGGCTTACCATGTAAGCATAAGTAATATACTCTATTTACCTTTATTTTCTTGGAACAGATCCTTTGACTTATATTTTATGGCTTAATTTTCTATTTATTAATAATTAGCTCATTTTATTTGATTATATAAATATGTTTATTCTGTTTTCTAGTTTGTCTTTGCTGAAGAAGTCATCGAATAGTAAGTATTTTTTTTTTCATTTTCTCCTTTTACATTTTCAAATTTCATCATCCGAGTCATTTCTTTTAACCAAGTCTCACTGTATTAGGTTATTTCATTAATTTTTAAGATTATGTCCTTATGGTTTTATGATGTTTTTCTTTTTTTTTTCTTTTTTATTTTGCAGCATGATCCTTTCTTATTTGGTGATAGTCACACCTGACTAGTTGGTTCATGGACTGTAAGTTTTTATTTTTAGTTGTTTTTCTACATATGTGTTTAGTCAGTGTAAGAAACCCATCAGAATGATATAAATGGAGTTCCTGGATAATGAACTCTTAGAAAATAGGGTATAAATTATTATTATAATAAATATTAAAAAGATAATAAATGTTACCATTTTATACATAACTTCTGTTTTATAAAAAAGAATATTTTATAAAAAAAATATTTTTATATAAAAAATAGGCTATTTGAAAAAAATTAAAGTATCAATTTTTATATACGAGGAGAGTATTTTTTAAGTGCGAGAGATAAACTAATTAAGTATTAACATTAACGCTCCAAATTCTAAATTCATTGGCATCGTAATTCCAAATTAAAAAAATAAAAATAAATTTTTTCTTGTTACTAATTTAACAGGCTGATGGCACCAAAGAACGGGTTGTTATAATATGTTGTGCCCTGGCTTCGTTCAAGTTAGTCCTACTATAACGTTATTGCTCGTCAATATATGGTAAGTATCATACCATAAACATATTATGGTACACTGGTTAAGATAGTATTTAGGATATTTTTTCTTGGCAAGTGCTATATTTTTTCTTCGTATACCACAAAGATTCGTAAATACTAATTTACACCGTGTTTGTTTGGTTCTGATTCACGATCCGTATTTAACTCGGTCTGAATTAGAGTCAGATCATTTATTTTTTTATTTTTCTGATGTTAAACTTGAGGTTTAATTCAGCTCATACATCTGACTCGAAGCTATTTGAGTCAGATGTTTGTACTTGATTTTTGGACATATATTTGACTGAATAATTTTTTTTCTATAACTCTACTATTTTATTAGTTTTGAATCTGATTTAACAAATTAGATTCAAATATAATGACTAAGATCCAGATAAATCAGATTCAGACGAATCAGAAAAAAACCAACACCCCGTTAAGACTCGAGCTACAATTTATATTGTCAATAAAGTTAAAGCAAGTTCTCCGTAACTATATACATGACAGGCTCCAATAACATACGACTGGTGGTTAATTTTGATGGAAACAATCGGAATAAAATTTGAGACTATAATAATTTTGTTTTCCTGAAAATGGCAGTCAAAATCATTCTATTGTTTTGCCCGAATTCTATCTTCTTATATAATGTCTGATAAGAATTGCACAAGAAAAATCTAATTGGCACTGTACAAGATCGATAATGAAGACTATTTTTCCAAATTTCTAACTTATGTTGTGTCACCACATGGCCATGTCAACTAAAAACTCATTTGGAGTACATACATATTGAAGCTAATAAAAAAAAGTAAGAATTTTATGGAGTTTCTCAACTAACTTCCAAAAGCAAATGAAACTTCAGTGATGAGCCTATATATATCATTCGTAAGACATGCCTTATGTTTATAAATAAGTATTTCATTTTCGTATCACCACATCAGAGTCCGAAAGGGAGTCTTAATACCTAACTTTGAATCGTCTCTTCTTCTATTACAAGGAGGTGGTGGAAAATTGAGATGTTGGAGAAAACTTAAGTTAAAAGACAACCATTGTAGATCAAGAGTCTTAGGCGCACATAAAGAAGCTCATAATAGAATAAAGTAAAAAAATAATAATGAAAATGCTATCTGAATTATCATTTCAAACTCTTAAGACAATAGAAGAAATTAAAAGGTTGAATGAAAAACTTATTATACCATTTGAAGATAATTTTCTTCTTATAAGCTATTACTCCCTTCATGTTGCATGAGATTCAAAGTCCGAACGTCCTACTCATCCTAAAGAGTCCACACCATTGAACAAGTGGATTTTTGTTGTTAATGTAACTTATATCTAATATATATAGCATTTTGAATACATAAACAAACGTATTTTCTTAATATATAACTAAATTTTCATATTAGTATATGTCGAATTCATATTTCTAGTATAAATTATACATGTATGTATTTTGTTTTAAATTATTTCCAAATCACGAATTGTTGATCGGTTTTCAATTGGATTTGGTTTTTACAAACCCAAATAATATTTGTACGTTTGTTGAATTTCGAATTACTAACTAGAGTTACTCATGAATTTGCTAATTGTTGTTGGTCGTTAGAATGAACCAATATAATCCTTGTGAGCTAGATTGTTGTTTGGGTAGGGGTTGCTCAGGTCATGGAAATAACTACTTTCGCATAGGTACGAAATTTTAATATAGCTTACCCCATTAGTTAAACTTGGAATTTTGAGTACGCAGTCTGCTAACCCATTATTGTCTATAACATTTTTCTTAGAGAAAAATATCATTAATTAATTATTTAGAATTGGTACTTGATTGAATGGTTGTTCTGGCGGTCGTAGCAATGTCTTCATATATGGTTGGAATCGTAGTTCGCGGTAATGGTATGGGTGATGTTATTTCCAATAAAATGGTTATCTTGATTGACTCTTATATTTTGTGACTTGTATCCAAATTACAGTGATCCCAAAAAGATCTGTAATATGGTAGGATTTAATGTACAAATGAAGTGGTTTGAACTTTGAACTGTTATTGTGGACATTTCATTTTGGTTGTTATCTTGGTTAGTTTGACATCTTGATTGACTAAATCCCCATCGTAAATGTGTCAAAATTCCAACACAGGAGCATTCGATTATGATAAAATGATAAGTATCAAATCAAGACTCAACAGACAATATCATATCTCAACAAAGATCAGCGGTGAGAATAAATTTAGACAGCTTTTGATTAAGACGTGACAGGTGGTATAAAATTGACACCCTTACAGCATGACATACACGTTTCGATCATACATGTTGCGAGACAAAAGATTTAAAGGATGACATAAAAGAGTCGAAGCATGACACATCGCTCTCAGTAGCCACGTGCCGAACATGCAATAACTATGAAAAAAATGATACAATCCACAATTCTACATGACCGCACAACATTCACAAAAATCCCATGTGGGATAACTTAATTGGATAGAACAAGAAGCAATGCCGCAACAAGGATGCAATCCCTCCAACATGAAATCAAATAAGACAAAAGTGAGATGCATCATACCCTACGTAATATAAAATAACATGCGGGACAAGCCTCATACCAGGATATAGATAAAAACAAATAGCTAGAAAGATTGGATTTAGGGAGACCCATGAGATTTCCTATAAATGTCGATTTCAAAGACAGAGAAAGGGGTCAGGGAAAATTCGTTAGAAGAAGGAAGGATCAAGAGATTTGTGTTAAAGTATGAATATATTGCATACTATTTAATTGGTTCATCAAATATAATCACCTAAATCGTAAATAAATAATCATTTTATTGTGCAAATCTTATCTTTAATTCTTATCTTTAGATAATAGATTTATTTGGTTGTATTACTAGATTTTTAGTAATCACAATTTGGCGCTAGAAGGAGGGGTTGAGTAAAAAATTTATTCTACATGATCCTAATTTATTAATTCTCAAGTGTTTCATACAACTATTTGGTCTGATGCTTCAAAATTGTTTATTGTACTTAATGTTATCAAAATTACATTTTTTATTTGATTTATCTTTTAAAATTTTATGCAGTATGATCAATTTCTATATTTAATTTGATCAACAGATTTGTTAATTTAAAATTTTCTGATCAATTTCTTAATTTTGGAATTTTTGGTATAGAAAACTAAAACTTCTACTCTTAAAAGCTATACATCGATTTCAAATGAATTTGAATTTAGATCGGATTTCATATCATTCATATTATTTTATATGCACATATGTTAGATATTATGCTTCCAGAATCATTGATCTTATCGCATGTGATTGACAAAAGAGATGGAAAAATCGAAAGAAATAATCAACAATCAGAACATCAACAAAGAAATTCCTACAATATCAAGAGTATTAACTCGGAGTCAAACAGAAAAAATCAGTTCAACAACTAAGATGATAAACGAAAAATCGAATGACGAGGTTGAACAAAATAACACCCAAAAGGAGATTGAAGAAATACAGATAGCTGCAAATAACACAACTCAAGAGTCTGCAAGAAATATTGCTGATCAAGAAGACCTAGAAATTGTAGAAGAATCCCAATGACCGCAACCCTTAAACGGGATGTCACAAAATAGAAGTAAAGATAATGAAGTTGCGGTCGTTATTCCGTTACAAACAAAAAAGTTGAGAAATGATGATCCATTGCAAGGGACAAGCAGAGTGAAAGAAGTACAAATACCGCTGGATAAAATAATAAAATCAAATATCCCTACTAATTAACCAATGGAAAACAACATGACATCACAACAACCACATGTGGAAGCATCTAAGAATAAAATTGATCATTTAACTCAATTATTTGGAGAATTGGATGAAATGTGCAAAACTCAAAAGGCTTATGCAGACACAATCGCTCTTCTAGGGCAAGAAAATCAGAAACTCAGGGATAAAGTTAGGCATGATGCTGAAATACCTATCTCAAATTGCATGGACAAGAAGCGAATTGTAAAAGACCCGTAGAAAGTAAATCGGGAACTAATAAAGATCAAAGAATAATGATATCCAATTGTTGATACATGTCATCATCCGAGACAGAATAGACGCAATCAGTTCTATGAACCAGATAAACCAGATTATTATAATTTTGAGCCAGAAGCACCGCAAGATAACAAGTGGAATAAATATTTGGAAGATCTAGAAGTAATGAGAGAAGAAATCAAATCATTAAAAACCAAACAAGAAGGTGGGTGTCTAGATGAAGTATTGAAAGAGGCTAGTAGAACACCACTTACACCACATCTTGCGCTGGCAATCATCCCACCAAAGTGTACTCTCCCCAATTTTGAATGCTATGACGGTATTAAAGATCTCACAGCTCATCTAAAATATTACAATCGAAATATGGCCCGCTAGGAGCAGAATTAAGTCATCATGTGCATATATTTTCCCTCTAGTTTAAAAGGATCTGCATTAACTTGGTTTGATAATTTACCAAAAGGAATAATACATTCATATACCCAATTGGCCCGTAAATTCCTGGAAACATACATGTACAATAAACCCGAAAATACTGGAATGGATAAATTTTTTGCCATTGTTTCCTGGACCGAAGAAACTATTCGAGATTACAATAATTGCTGGCAATCAATCTGTCAAGCTACATGCAATGTTAGTCCAGATATCACCATGAATTGTTATAAATGGGGAATATCAAACCGCATGAGCCCGCTTTTCATAGATATTCACGGTGCAAATCCAAAAACTGAAGGAGATTTGAGAGTAATTATTGAGAAACATGCAAGACTTCAAGATATACAAAGACAGAATCCAAGAGAAATTTCTCAAAATTAAAAAATTGCGCACAAAACAAGTTCTGATGAACCAGCATCAAGTTCTGGAAAAAGAGTTGCGGATAAAAATCATTCTAATGATTCTAAGCGGGGCAAAACAAATAGTGAAAGAAAATTCAACAAACAATTTGAAGATCGAGTTTTTACTAAACTCAATACTGGGAATTCTCGGATTCTAAATTCAATTAAAAACAGACAAGATTTTGAATGACCATAGTCCAGGGGAAGACAACCTCCGCACACAAAAAATTCCAAAGACTACTGTGGATATCATTGTTTTTACGGTCATGCTACAAATAAATGTAGAAACCTGAAGATACAAGCTCAAAAGTTAATTGATGTAGGAGAATTGAAAGAATTTCTTCATCTACCTGATCGACCAGCGAGGTCGTGTTTAAAAAAGACTGTAAATATTCCGGAGAATAGCCGAACTATCAAATAATCAACTATCTATAATGGAGATTTTGATAGAAGGTTACGCAAAAGAATTGATGACCATAAAATTTTCAAAATTACGGGTAGAATAGCAGAGACATATGTAATACCCCTTATCCTGGGATTAGATAGTCTTAAGCTTTAAACCTAAGTTAGTTAGTTAGGAGTTAAAATTTTGGTCGTAGGGCTTGACGTGTTTTTGTGGGAAAAGAAGTGGGAGGAATTATAGGAAGATTAGTTAGGGTATTTATAGATAGTTAGGGTTTTGTAAGTGGGGGATATGTTTTCGGAAGAACTTAACCCTTTTCTTTGAAAACCTAGGGAGAAGCAGAAGAAGACTGATTTTTAATCGAAGGGTGTCGATAGCGGCTTAAGGATTTATTGCTTTAAACCAAGTAGGTTCTCTTACTATTATTCTTTTTGGGTTAATCTAACAAACCTAATTCATGATGTTTACAGATTTGATTCTTTTTACTGTGTATATGTATGTTGTCCCACAACGTTGATTTCGTATGTTAGATACAACCCCTTATCTATTATAAAAGTCTTGTGTGTTCTGCTGTATACACGTATGAAACCAACATTTTGAATACTTAAAGAAAAGCGGGAATTAGCTTATACAAATGATTGCTACAGTGTATTCATACAATGAATAATTGAGATTTCATGTTGTTTACAGTATATGTATGTTGTTCCACAATGTGGTTTCTCATGTTAAATACAAATTTGATTTCTCATGGAATTACTTGCTATACACATATGTGAACTGGTTAATTTATGAGTGTTTACTATTGATATGAATCACCATTTACACACAGTTGATTTAAATGTCCAGCTGCCATAGTGGCGACTATGCACGCCTGTAGAATCATGTTGTCATCCTGTAAATGTGAGGCTGCGCAGCCGTTCTTCTGTAGTACTGTTAGGAAGATTGGTACGGCGATGTCACAACCTTTAGGTGGTAGACTTTGTAGGTTCTTGTTAGTAACGGATAACCCCTTGTGATTCTTTGTACCTGTGATAGTTAGAGATTTTAGTGTTGTGCATATATATATGTTGCCGTTACACATAGAAGTTGAAAAGTCTGTGTAAAGTCTGGCAACATTTCCATACAGGCAAGAGTTGGAGTTCTTCTGATAGTAACATCTTTGTAGTTAGAGTTGAAATGACTCCTGATTGAAACTATGACCTTTGTGTAATGCTTTGTTTATGTTGGTCTAGTAGTAAAAAGTCTGTGGAAGGTACATCATACATTTCCTTCACTGGCACTTAGTTTTCCTCCATTGTACCATTATTTGAAATATTGTTTTCTTTATGTACAGTGGATTGTTTTGAGGTAGGGACTTATTTGTATGGGAATTTAACAGAGGATATGTATACCGGTACAGTTGAGAGATTACTAATACAGTCAGACGATAACTAATTACCACGTACAGTCGTGAGAACATTAGTACAGGCAGACAACAACTAATAACGTGGTATTTAGGTGTTATTCATTGTCATTGTGTATGAATGTAATAATAATGCTATGCGATGATGAATAGTATTATTTTTAGTTTGATGCGGTGGTTAGTATTTGTATTGATGTCGTTTCGATTGATTACCCGGGTTTCGGGTAGGATAGTGAAGGTAACTATCAGTAGTTAAATTAATGGCTTGTGTACATTTGTTTGAGACTCGTAGTTGGTTCGACTCCCAGAAGTTGTTGGGCGATGACCGAGGGGTCGCCTAGAAGATATGGATCTATTATCTTGAATGGGATCGACAACACTTATTTCTTTCGCACTGTAAGAAATTAAGTGGACTACGTAAGGGTCGATATGTGTCGTCGTACAATTAGAGAACAAAATTATAGAGAGGGGTAGTCGAATATTTTCGTGGGTGGGAAATCTGTTTTCCGTTTTTTTTTTATATAATGGTTTTGTGTGCCTTTGTGTTTTGTCTTGATTTTAAAAGTCTATATTTCTGTTTAGGTCGTCGACCTTACTACTTTCAAAGAGGCACTCTTATAAACTATTTCTACCTGACGAAATCATTTCATGAACCTTGTTTCGCTAATTTATCCGTATAGGGCATAAGGGTGTGAGAATCTACTTTAAGTTGGGGTCTGACCCAACTTACTATTATTTTTCAGGGAACGGTAGCCGCGGAGCGACCTAACTTGTAGAACGATCTTTGTCCCGGAAAGCTACATCATTTTTCTTCAAGGTGCTTAAACGTTTAAATATTTTAGAGCTAGTGATTAAATCCATACTTCTTTACTTTAAGTAAGACTTTTATCATTTAAATTAAATATCCGACCTGCGAGTCGAAAATAACTATTTTTAAGACCTTCTTTTATCAGATTTCTTTTATAGCGCTTGTTATTTTTAAATAAGATTTTCTTTTAAACTTATTATTCTTCAAAAAACCCCACACAATAGCCGGATTGACATTTGTTGGCTTGAAGGCTAGAGTGTGTTTTTGTCCCATGAGTAGTGCCACACTTCTATTTTAGGGCGGCCGACCTAGAATGATGAGGTGGGGCGTTACAACATGGGAAGATTGGATGGATGACCGCACCATTAACCTTTTCGGCGGGAGAAGTTGATCAAGAAGTTGAAACACACAATGAACCATTAGTCATCACTTTACCAATGTATGAATGGAATATAAATAAGGTTCTCATGGATAGAGGAAGTTCACTTAATGTGTTGTTTTATGATACATTTCAAAGAATGGGGCTTAAGGATGATCAACTCACACCATCATGTTAACATTATTTATGGGTTTAGTGGGATAGCTTCAAAACCTAAAGGAGAGATTTTACATGAAGTTATGATGGGACAAATAAACGTTCTTACCAAATTCAGTGTAGTAGAAGCACCGTCCCCATATAATGCAATTATTGAGAGACATTGCAACTTATCATCAGTATTTGCGATTTTCAACATCACAGAGAGAAATGGAAATCAAAGGAGATCAAAATGTCGCAAGAGCCTGCGTTCTTACAGAAACACAGATGAATAAAGGACTCACTCAGATACAACATAAGAGAAAGAAATAGCGAAAAGTCAAAGCAAAAGAAGATGCAATAAATCAATACATAACCAAAACTACGGAAAAAGTTCTATTAAATATTATAAATGTGAATTCCACATAAGAAGAAGTCAAAGCCCACAATTAGCCACGTGCCAAACATCACTCTTAGTAACCACGTTTGGTCAAGAGTATCGCTCATCAGTATATGGGCAAGTATCATATCATGAACATATTATGGTACACCGGGTAAGATAGTATTTAGGATTTTTTTTCTTGGCAAGTTTTATTTTTTTTCTTCGTATACCACAAAGATTCGTAAATACTAATTTACACCGTGTTTGTTTGGATTTGATCCACGATCCGTATTTAACTCGGTCTGAATTAGAGTCAGATCATTTATTTTTTTATTTTTCTGATGTTAAACTTGAGGTTTAATTCATCTCATACATCTGACTCGGAGCTATTTGAGTCAGATGTTTGTACTTAATTTTTGGACATATATTTGACTGAACAATTTTTTTTATAACTCTACTATTTTATTACTTTTGAATCTGATTTAACGAGTTAGATTCAAATATAATGACTAAGATCCAGATAAATCAGATTCAGACGAATCAGAAAAAACCAACACCCCGTTAAGACTCGAGCTACAATTTATATTGTCAATAAAGTTAAAGCAAGTTCTCCGTAACTATATACATGACAGGCTCCAATAACAGGTGACTGGTGGTTAATTTTGATGGAAACAATCGGAATAAAATTTGAGACTATAATAATTTTGTTTTCCTGAAAATGGCAGTCAAAATCATTCTATTGTTTTGCCCGAATTCTATCTTCTTGTATAATGTCTGATAAGAATTGCACAAGAAAAATCTAATTGGCACTGCACAAGATCGATAATGAAGACTATTTTTCCAAATTTCTAACTTATGTTGTGTCACCACATGACCATGTCAACTAAAAACTCATTTGCATACATATTGAAGCTAATAAAAAAAAAGTAAGAATTTTATGGAGTTTCTCAACTAACTTCCAAAAGCAAATGAAACTTCAATGATCAACCTATAAATGCTGCAATATATATATATATATATATATATATATATATATGTTTGACACAATACATATGTTATCATTTCATTTGTAGGATATATCTTATGTTTATAAATAAATATTTTATTTTCGTATCACCACATCAGAGTCCGAAAGGGAGTCTTAATACCTAACTTTGAATCGTTTCTTCTTTTATTACAAGGAGGTGGTGGAAAATTGAGATGTTGGAGAAAACTTAAGTTAAAAGACAACCATTATTGATTCTATTCAAGACACAAATGGAGCAGTAAAGCAAACACTAGCAGCTACCTCTTCAAATCATTCTGAATTTTTGGCATATCATGAAGCAAATCGTGAGTGTGTTTGGCTGTGAAGTATGATTCATCATATTCAGGAATCATGTGGGCTTCTTTTGACTAAAAACCCTCCAACAATATTATATGAAGACAATGCCGTTTGTATTGCACAACTCAAAGATGGTTATATCAAGGGAGATCGAATAAAGCACATTTCCCCTAAATTTTTCTTCACACATGAACTTGTAAAGAACGGAGAAGTTGAAGTAAAGCAGGTACGATCAAGTGAGAATCTTGCTGATTTATTCACTAAAGCATTACCAACCTCTACATTCAAGAAGTTGGTGCACAAGATTGGAATGAAGCAACTCAAATACTTGTCAAGTTAAAGGTGTTATAGAAGTTGTAAAGAGGGGGAGAAATTTTTTTAAACTACACTCTTTTTCTTTCGCTATGGTTTTTCTCATAGCGTTTTCCTAGCAAGGTTTTAATAAGGTAGTTCTATTAACATTCACCACATATTGCATTATTTTTCCTTCGCTATGGTTTTTCCCAATGGGTTTTCCTAGCATGGTTTTAACGAGGCAAAATTTTTACGTGGTGGACATCTAGGGGGAGTGTTATAAAATAATTATATGGAGATGAACCACCATTCCACTAATTCATAGTAATTAGGCACTTAATATCCACTTCATGGGTGTTAATTTTGTAACTCTTGTAACCCCCTTATTCTAGGTGTAATTGGTGATTTAATGGTATAGTTATTTCCCTAATGGAAGAAAGCCTATATAAGAGGCCTCTTCCTCCTTTGTAAATATGAAAAAAAATCAACAAAGTTTCTCTTCTTCTACTACTATATTGCTCTCTTATTTGGTCTTTTATTTTAGTTTATTTTATCACTATGCATTATTCTATATGATATTAGTTATGATACTAAAATGCTTTTCCTTCGTTATTTACAAAATTTAACATTGACATATTTAAAGACGAATCCGAGTCATTTCTTTTAACCAAGTCTCACTTTATTAGGTTATTTCGTTAATTTTTAAGATCATGTCTTTACGGTTTTATGATTTTTTTTTTATTTTCTTTTTTTTTTTTTTTTTTTTTTGAAGCATGATCCTTTCTTATTTGGTGATAGTCACACCCGACTAGTTGGTTCATGGATTGTAAGTTTTTATTTTTAGTTGTTTTTCTACATATATGTTTAATCAGTGTAAGAAACCATCGGAATGATATAAACGGAGTTCCTGGATAATAAACTCTTGGAAAATAGGGTATAAATTATTATTATAATGAAATATTAAAAAAATAGTAAATGTTATTATTTTATATGTTACCTCCGTTTTATAAAAAAGTGATACTTAAAAAATATATATTTTTATATAAAAATATATCATTTGAAAAAATTAAAATATCACTTTTCATATGTGGATAGAGTATTTTTTAAGTAGAGAGACAAACTAATTAAGTATTAAGATTTGTATTCTAAATTCAAAATCATCGGCAATCCAAATTTAAAAAAAATAAATAAAAAATCTTGTTACTAATTTTACTTGCCGATGGCACCAAAGAACGGGTTGCTATAATATGTTGTGCCCTGTGTCACGGCCCGCCCATTTCCCACATATTGGGCCGACCCATGACAAG
>JAJJMC010026387.1:296344-352888 GCA_023531435.1 Papaver californicum
AGAGTTCAAGTGCCGCACGGTCTAGTCTAAGATCTTAGCCCGTGACACCTGGCTTCGTTCAAGTTAGTCCTACTGTAACGTTTGGTCAAGAGTATCGCTCGTCAGTATATGGGCAAGTATCATACCTAGAGCATATTATGGTACACCGGGTAAGATAGTATTTAGGATTTTTTTTCTTGGCAAGTGTTATTTTTTTTCTTTGTATGCCACAAGGATTCGTAAATACTAATTTAAACCGTATTTGTTTAGATCTGATTCACGATTTGTATTTAATTCGGTCTGAATTAGATGTCAGATCATTTGATTTTTTATTTTTCTGATGTTAAACTTGAGGTTCAATTCGGCTCATACATATGACTCAGAACTATTTGAATCAGGTGTCTGTACTTGATTTTTTAGGCATATATTTGACTGAATAGATTTTTTTTCTATAACTCTACTATTGTATTACTTTTCAATCTGATTTAACGAGTCAGATTCAAATGTAATGACTTAGATCCAGATAAATCAGATCCAGACGAATAAAAAGAAAACTAACAGACCATTAAGACTTGAGCTGCAATTTATATTGTCAATAAAGTTAAAGCAAGTTCTCCGTAACTATATACATGACAGGCTCCAATAACGGGTGACTGGTGGTTAAGCATGGGGCCGACTGCAGAAACAGTTGAACCAATAGGATATTGGACAAAGGCACTCTTTACACATTTATCCAACGATGCATCGATTGTACGATATAGAGGACTCGCAAGTTGAAGAACTAAAAGAACAAAAATGGTGGTGGCGTTTTGGCATAGAGAAAGATTCGTTGTGGAGGAAGATTATAGTTAAAAAAATTGGCGAAACTACTTTCGGATGGGAAACCCTATAACCAAGAGGATCAAAAGGTGGGAGCTTTTGGTATAATATATATAAAGAGCTCAAGAATTTCAACAAAAAAATTAGATTTAAGATAGGTGCGGGCAAGGAAACTAGATTCTGGGAAGATTATTGGTTCGGTGAAGGTAGATTATGTGATTTGTTTCCTTTGTCTTACAATGCTTCAAAGACTAAGGAGTTTGCTGAATACCCCGATTCGGCAGGCAGGGTTCGTCGTATGGAATATAGGTAGTGGTTTGTCCTTTCCTAACACCGAGGCCTTTTCAGCACAGTTGACACCAGAGTTGGCAAAAAGCTCTGCAGCTAAGCGTGCTCGGGCGGGAGTAATCCAGGGATGGGTGACCTCCTGGGAAGCTTCTGCTGAATAACCACAGCGATGCCCGTTGAAAACCCCACACTGCCGGATAACCGCAGTGGCTAAGTGGGGAGAATATCGATGGAGGGTCGGGTCATTACAAATGGTATCAGAGCCGACGATGGGTCACCTGCCGAGGGTGAGAGAGTACACTGGACGGGGTGTGCCAGGTACTGGTCTCATGAATGACAGGGAATGTCGGAGATCTGGGCTTGTATATATTCCGGAGCCGATGACGAATCTAATTTAAAGGAGGTGGTATTGTAATACCCCGATTCGGCAGGTAGGGTTCGCCGTATGGAATACAGGTGGTGGTTTTTCCTTTCCTAACACCAAGTCCTTTTCAGCACAGTTGGCTCCAGAGTTGGCAAAAAGCTCTGCAGTTAAGCGTGCTCGGGTGGGAGTAATCCAGAGATGGGTGACCTCCTGGGAAGCTGCTGCTGAATAACCACAGCGATGCCCGTTGAAAACCCCACACTGCCGGATAACCGCAGTGGCTAAATGGGGACAATATCGGTGGAGATTCGGGTCATTACATTTGCGGTGGCAAGCATGTATGAGGTGGTTGATGGTGGCTTGAGATGGAGGTTTATGTCTAGAAAAAGATACTATCCAACCGTTTCAAGTGAAGTTTTATCCATATCAAATCTTCTTTCTTCCATCTTTATTCAAGAAGGCGTCCCAAATAGACGTCTTTGGGTCGGAAATGATCATGGCCAATACACGGTCAAGGATGGTATTAGGAATGAAGAAGATCAAGATGAGTCTACTTTCCCAACCGATGTCATATGGAACCGTAAATACCCTCACAAAATAAAAAAAATTCTTTGGCTACTCTCTCATGATAGGATAATGAAAAAGGATTACGAAGAGGGACATGGATGTTTCTAGCTTATGTTTTTTTTGCGGCGAAAATGATGAAAATAGATCGCATCTATTTTACTTTGCGGAAGGCTCTAGTAGTCGTTGGACTTATAACATGAATGTCACCAAGAATGTAAAATCTTTGAGCTTTAATTGGGGAGACGAAGGACTTAGCCGAATATGGAACAACATACCGGTCGCAATATGGTGGTGCATATGGAAAGAGCGAAATGCAAGAGTATTTGAAAACAAAACGAGAAGTTTGGTAAATCTCATTAGAAACGTTAAACTTCAAGCGTTCTTTTGGGCCGAATCAAACACAAGGATGTTAGGCCTAACGGCAAATATGGTGATCGCTCTATGGGATTCCTTATTTCGCTACTCTTGATTTTGTTTTTACACTTAAATACCTGTTTTAACGGTTTATAGTTGGTTTTGCTCACTTTTGTATTCATTGGGTTTAAGTACCCCTCTTAAGTACCTTCTCTTTTCAATGAATATCCTCTTTTTCCGATAAAAAAAAACAAAAAACTCCGCCGATGGGAAATGGGTATTTACCTCGACCAAACGACTTTAGAAGGACAACTTTCATGTCAAAAATGATGTATGTGAACAGACAGGACATGCGGTTAACCTAGACTGGCGCTCAATGTAAAACCAGAAGACCACGAGACCAAAATGTGTTGAGATTAGTCCCACATTGTATGAGAAACTGTAGATCCTGCAGTTTATAAGCCTTGGGCAACACTAACCTTGTAATCCGGTTTTCGAGGTTAGTTAGATCCATGAACTTTAACATGGTATCAGAGCAGGCAAATTGTGACGAGTCTTATATGACCGCACGTATTCCACGTCACCTGATTGATTTTCCACGTGTTAGACTCAACGAGGCTACACATGAGGGGGCGTGTTGAGATTAGTTCCACATTATATGGAAAACTATAGATCCTACAGTTTATAAGTCTTGGACAACCCTAACCTTGTAAACCGATTTTTGAGGTTAGTTAGACCATGAACTTCACAGGATGCTATGATGCTATTTTAGTTGGTCAGTTACCATATTGGGATTTAACTATGGTGTATGGGGGACCTGGTGGCATGTGTAGCTAGCTAGTACAATGCGACTGTGATAATACTTTTACGATGGAAACAATCGGAATAAAATTTGAGACTGTAATAATTTTGTTTTCCTGAAAATGGCAGTCAAAATCATTCTATTGTTTTGCCCGAATTCTATCTTCTTGAATAATGTATGATAAGAATTGCACAAGAAAAATCTAATTGGCACTGCACAAGATCGATAATAAAGACTACTTTTCCAAATTTCTAACTTATGTTGTAATTTCAGTCACCACATAACCATGTCAACTAAAAACTCATTTGGAGTACATACATATTGAAGCTAATTAAAAAAAAGTAAGAATTTTATGGAGTTTCTCAACTACCTTCCAAAAGAAAAATGAAACTTCAGTGATCAGCCTATAAATGCTGCAATATATATATGTTTGACACAATATATATGTTATCATTTCATTCGTAGGACATGCCTTATGTTTAGGGCTGTCAATGGATACCCGAATATCCGGATCCGTCCCGGAATCGGATGAGTCGGATCCGGGTCCTGATCCCAAAACTGAATTCATTAGTGATTTAGGATCCTAACGGGTAGGATTCTTTAAGACCCGATAGTAAAGGGTTTCATCCGGGTCTAACCCGTCGGATACCCGTGGGTAATAGGATAATTTGTAGAGGGTTAATTTTGTAAAATTAGATACCAAAATTAGGTCATATATATAGAAAAATTAAATCTGATTCACTTTATTTCTGATGAGAGAAGAGAAGACTTCTTCACTTCAATGACTTCACTTCACTTACTCACTCAATCATTTGAAACCCATTTTCTTTTCCGACCACAACAAGCATAGGGTCCGGTTCTGGGTCTTCACTAGCATAAGGAATTAAGAGCACAAATGCACATCAAAGATCACACATATTCATCACCATAAGGAATTAAGACCACAAATGCACATCAAAGATCACACATATTCACTTGGTGATGAAGAGTTTTTGTTCTATGACTGAGTTTCTAATGTGAAGTTGTTCTTGAGATGAATATAACGTAAACCTAGGGGCACAAATTAATTAGTGGTGCTAGACTACTATATTAAACAATGTGACACCTGCTTGGTAGGCTGAACCATATTACTATCCAAGTCATATCAGTACAGAACTTAAAATCTATTTACAAATAAAGAATACACGGCAAATCTAGAACCTACCACTTAAATCTCTGGACCGGCAATAACAGTTATACACATAAGTATCAGTTTAGGAATTGAAGCATAAAAGATGGCTTACATAATTGATTCCACAAAATATAAAGAGAAGAAACATTTTCACATCACACACCACTCTTTTGGAACCGTTAACTACATGAACCCGATAATTATCCGCTATTTTAATAGAGTCCGGTTCTGGGTCCATAGAATAAGGAACCGGACCCGGAACCGTTAGGATCCGGAACCAACTAAAATATCAGGGTCCGGTCCGGGTCCTATAGTACCCGGGAGGATCCGAACCCGATAACAGCCCTACTTATGTTTATAAATAAATACTCATTTTCGTATCACCACATCAGAGTCCGAAAGAGAGTCTTAATACCGAATTTGAATCGTTTCTTCTTTTATTACAAGGAGTTGGTGGAAAATTGAGATGTCGAAGAAAACTTAAGTTATAGAGAGACTAGGGTTCATGCAACGAGAGCGATAGAGAGTAGAGAGAAGTTAGGTGTATCATGCAACATGAAGGGAGTAATAGCTTATAAGAAGAAAATTATCTTCAAATGGTATAATAAGTTTTTCATTCAACCTTTTAATTTCTTCTATTGTCTTGAGAGTTTGGAATGGTGATTCAGATAGCATTTTGTCTATCACTTTTTTACTTTATGTTAATCATTTTATCAGCTTCTTTATGTCCGTCAAAAACTCTTAATAACGAGTATCTAATTATTCTCAATTTTAACGAAAACTAAAATCTCTTTTTTCTTTTTTTTTCTACAGACAATGCCTAGACAAGGCACTGATGAGTTTGTGGGGGCATTTTAGTGGCCCAGGTCAAGGTGTAACGGAGTAACAACTTGTCCTACTCCATTACCTATGCATTTCACAATATACGGGTTGTGGATCAAAAAGCTCCATCACCTGATCCCTCGGCTAATCCGGCCAGTCTAGACTACTTCAAGGTATGCAATCACTACTAATTTATTTGTTATATTCCGATTTACATTACAATATATATTATTATTAAATTAATTAATTGAAATATTTTTTATTATGAGAAATATCCACGATCTCCAAACTGATTGGTCGAATTGTAAAAAATCAGGATTTGTTGAGAATTACAGTTTTTGGAAGCACGAATGGATTAAACATGGAGGTGATTCAGGCTTTACTGAATTCAATTTTTTAACGAAACTCTATATTTGTATAGAGTCCGGACGTCATAGGATCTGTCAGATGTACGCACTTTTCTCCATTATACAAAATATCATCCTATTATTGATTTTCCTATAAACGCTGGATTCAAGGACAGAGAAAGGGATCATTTTTCTTATTCCAATCCACGTATATATTTTATTATGTTATGTAAAAATTTATTTTCATGTCATTTGAAAAAGATGATCTTTTGAGTTTGAGCTAATACGATGAGTTATCAGGCCCTTCGTGGTTCCCATCTACGAATGGTTGTCCGGAAAACCGTTAGCTGTAACGGTGGTTGGTATCTGGCTATCCTGGTTATGAACTGGTTGTATACTGAAAACACACATCAATTCCTTCCATGTAACACACGAATTTAACACACACCCATACTTTTAAATTTTGTAAAACTCTAAAGCACACATTAATAACAACCATTCATCTCAATAATCGACAACAGCAACACAAGCTTTCTTCTTCTTCTATATTCTCGTTCAAGTTATAAACCCAAATTAATTACAAATCCGTATCCAAATAAAACCCATATAATCCAGCAGTTCCCCTTCTTCACTGATATTTCCGGCTTGTAATTCAGCCATAACTTGATTCATACCACCATAAACTTCGAGCCATTTCTCTGTTCTTCTCAACTGACATCTAACCTAGGCTATTATGTCACAAGTCCATCACATCAAATTCCTTTCCTTGCTGTCAACTCGATTCTGCAGACAAACCCAATGTTAACCTCTTCATTTGCATGCAACAATTTCTCTCTTCTGATATATAAAACTCTCTTCCAAAATGAATGGCTGCTGTTAGGAAAAACAAGAAGAAATTCCCCACTCCCTCTCTCAGTTTCCACACAGAACAACCAAATAAAAACAGGGAATAATGGTCGGAAAATGAGGGAGAGACAACCGAATAAAAGAAAAGAGATCCTCCCTCTCCCTAGCCTAGCTTCTCATGTCCATCACGTGTCAACCATGTTCAAGGTTTCTAGACATTTGGGTTTAGGGCTCTCCCAACAGTTATAAGCACCCGTGCTAGGGTCGCATGCATACACTGTACAGTTCTAACCAAAAGAATTACGGCTCAAATCCTAAGAGAAAATTTTATAGTTGTTACATCATTTCCCACTTAAAGCCCTAGGTAAAGCTTAAAGACATCGAGCATTTGAGTTTGGGGTCTCACACAAGGAGTAATAGAGAGACCATGCAACGAGAGTGATAGAGAGTAGATAGAAGTTAGGTGTATCATGCAACCTGAAGGGAGTAATAACTTATAAAAAAAATTATTTTCATTTCATTTGTAGGACATGCCTTATGTTTATAAATAAGCACTTCATTTTTGTATCACCACATCAGAGTCCGAAAGGGAGTCGTAATACTTAACTTTGAATCGTGTCTTCTTTTATTACAAGGAGGTGGTGGAAAATTGAGGTGGTGGAGAAAACTCAAGTTAACAGACGACATGAATGGAGTAATAGTTTATAAAAAGAAAACTATCTTCAAATGGTATAATAAGTTTTTCATTCAACCTTTTAATTTCTTCTATTGTCTTAAGAGTTTGAAATGGTGATTCAGATAGCATTCTCACTATTATTTCTTTACTTTATGTTAATGATTTTATCAGTTTCTTTATGTGCGCCTAAGACTCTTAATAATAAGCCTACTATAGAAGTAAAAGGAAATTTTGATTTGATTTTAATTTTAATTTTAATTTCTTACTTATCTAGTTATTTTTTATTTTAACGAAAACTTAAACCTTTTTTTTCTTTTTTTTACAGCCAATGGCTACGCAAGGCACTGATGATTTCATAGGGCATTCTAGTGGCCCGGGTCAAGGTAACAGAGGAACAACATGTCCTGCTCCATTACCTATGCATTTCACAATACACGGGTTGTGGATCAAAAAACCTGTATCACCTGATCCCTTGTGGATCAAAAAAGTTGTATCACCTGATCCCTCGGCTAATCCTACCAGTCTCGACTACCTGAAGGTATGCAATCACTACTAATTTATTATATTCCAATTTATATTACAATATATATTATTATTAAACTAATTAGTTAAAACATTTTTTATTGCAACAGATATCCACTTTGATCCCAGATCTCCAAACAGATTGGTCGAATTGTGAAAAGTCTGGATTTGTCGAGAATTACAACTTTTGGAAACACGAATGGATTAACCATGGAGGTGATTCAGGCTTTACTGAATTCAATTTTTTTAACAAAACTCTATATTTAATTCGTCTTCGAGGGTCCAAGCAATGATGCAGGATTTGTTAACGAAGTATCCAGTTCCAAATGTGGGATATGATCTGTCATATGTACGCGATTATCTCATTATACAAAATATCATCCTATGATTAATTTTCAATGCAACATAGATCTCCAAACAGATCGGTCCAATTGTGAAAAGTCTGGATTCGTTGAGAATTACAGTTTTTGGAAAAATGTAATTCTAATTCCCAATTTCAATGGGTAGATAATGTTAGCGCTTTCTCTATGAGCTGTAATAGTATTTCCACACGATTTCCTTAATGAATGATACAGTAATATTGATTGACAGTGTTGCATCATAATGGAAGTTATATCCTCTCTACTAGAGTTCGAAAAATTTGGAATTCTTTAATTACTTGTTCCCTTTAACTGCTGAAAGATGATTCTGTTATAAGAGTCATGCAAGTCACCGAACTTATCTTTTAAAGCAGGAATTTGGTGCTTGAAGCCCCAATTATGTATAACTCTTTTTCTATGTTGCTCTGTAAATTCGGGCATGAGTTAGATTTCACTTAACTTCCTCTTTCTATTTTAGGTTCGGTTTGAGTTCTTGGTGTGATTGTTGCTTTGGCAGTTTTGGCTGAACTTATGGAATTGATTGTGTCGTTGTTGTGAGTTTGATTGCTTGATGATTATCTTAAAAGAGGGTTGTGATTACTTTCCAAGTGTACTATGGAGTAATTAGAATGGGAACATAATTGTATAATGAAATGAATTTCTAAGATGAGGAATGAGGTTTCTCGTTGCTGGGAATTTAATCATAGCAAACAAAGGAGCTAGACATGGTGATGTAAATACACTTTAGTGAAACCTCCTTTTATTTTTCTTATTGTATAGCAAATGAAAAGGCTTCATCGAAACTTGTGGTGTGGTGGTTCAGTTTCCATAAGATTGTAAGAAGTATTCTCATGGTAAGTAGTTATATATGACTTCTAAGTTTTAAACGTCTCTTTTTGAGATATTTCCACTTTTTTTTATTAGTTATATGGAGATTATTTCAAGATTAAATCTGTCAAAAACGGGAGATTTTTTCTTTTTTTGACTGTGATAGGGAGATATTTTAGGAGACTATTTCAAGATTAAGTCTGTCGTATTTTTAACGAGATATTTTAGGGAATAACTTTTTAGATTATGATCTACATTTTTTTAATTAGATAAAACGTTATTTTAGTAAACAACTTTTACTATAGGTAACTTTTGTAGTCATGTTGATGGTAGTCTCGATGGTAATGAGCATCGAGGAACCTATACAAATTCCATGTTGATGTCACACTAACACTAACAGCAACCATGAAATTATGATGATGCACATTCAACAAGGAAAGAGGTTGAGAGCATAATAGGTATGTCTAAATCATTTTTATTTTTTCCCTTAATTTACTCCCAATTTAATGTATTCTGTGGGTAAGAAAATAATCCGGAACCGGTCTGGAGTAGGAAGGAGTTAGGTAGGTTTTTGCTTAACTCTATAAATACAGAGCCAAGGGGAAGGATTTAGGTGCGTGGTTGATTTCCGATTCTCAAAAAAAAAAAAACACAGAAACTAGATAGAGTCCGACGATGCCTGAAAATACAACTCTTGTTCTTCCGCCAATAGATGTAATTTTTCAGATTTTAATACGTCTCCCTATACAATCGCTGCTGCGATTCAAATCTGTGTGTACATCATGGTATGCCCTCATTCAATCACCTCACTTCATACAAAGCCATGCCACCGCCACTACGGTGGACGACAACTCCAAGTTAGGAGGCACCTACATCATCCAGCAGGAAAGAACAGAAGCACCTGTACCTAAGTTTTGTTTGCTTTCCGATCAAGCAGGAGGCTTCAAGGAGTTGGAGGATCTAGGAAAACAACCATGTTTTAAAGATGCGAGACCTTATTCCATAGACATGATGGATATTGTTCATGGAATAGCTTGCTTGTATAACAAGAAAACAAGGGATATTGTTCTTTGGAACCCTGCTACGAGACAGTGGAGACTTCTTCCCAAGTCGGCGGACGGAAACCCCAAGAAAGGGTATGCACATTGGGATTTTGTTGGACTCGGTTTTGATGTTGAAAACAAGGATTATAAGGTCATACAAGTCTCTTTTCTGGTGCCCCGTAACAATTATGGGGTGGTTGTAGGTATTGACGTCCCGCGCAAAGTTCAGTTATACAGCCTAACTACCGATTCTTGGAGGTTGATCGACTCAGATTTCAATACTCATTGTTTTGCACTGGACGGAGTTTGAATGGGATTTATTTCCATGCAGGTACTGACTACACTACTGATCCTAATGAGTCGTCAATAGTGATTGTCATTTGACTTGAGCAAAGAAAAATACACCGGAGTAATACAGCCTCCAGAAAACAACTTTCACCGTTTAGTATCAGTAGGTGATAAACTGGCTTGCATTACGGCCACTAGGGGATGTGGATTAACAAGGTATGGATGTACGAAGATGATATGTGGACTGAGCTTTACAGAGTTGAACCCCGGACTTATGGATTTGGTTGTATGCATACAATTTCTTGGAATGGAAAGTTTGGTTTATGTCGGGGAAAACCTTTAACATGTTATAACTCTGTTACTAATGAGTTTAGGGATCTTGGTTGTGGGGAAGGAATAGAACTCCTTGAGTGGGCTAATAACTTTAAGGAAAGCCTTGTCTCTGTCGATGCAACTACTAATAAAGCTATCTCCTCCTCCAATTCCTAAATCATTTCTAAGGAGGTGCGCCTGTGCGTTGCACGAGCTCAGATTCTTTGACTGATGTAAAACCATTCCTTTATCTAGTTTTAAAATTGTTCCACGGCTTTCATTCATTTATATTTAAAACATCTGGAAAATCATGATAGTCTTATAAATTTTTATGTATATCCAAAAACTTATATACCAAAAAATTTAAAAAAAAACATCCTACGGATGGTGTATGTTGTAAAATTAAAACTTAACCATCCATTGGCATCGGATGTGTAAATCTGACAAGCTGAGCCAAGTCTAATTTGTAAACATAAAGTACTCAGGACCAGCACCAGGCAAATCATAAACGAAATTAGAAAGTGAACGAAAAATCTGAGGGAAGCCGTCTACACATGCCGCTGTGTAAAATGACCGACAAAGGGAGGCACAACAGCAGCAACTTTTTAATGCCTTAATATCTGACACAAAAGTTAAAAATGGCGAGAAGAGAGATAGTTCGCTGTTCGCATAATAATATGGTATTACCAAATTTCAGAGGATCAGATTGAAATTTATTTTGAATATGGGGGGCTGTCATGACACCGCAATAGTACAGTTAGGAAAATTTCAGCTCATCAGTCTGGTATAAGCAAGTTTAGTAGTGAGACTGCATGTTGAATCACAGATGAAAGAATATTCCGACAGGGAAGACAATAAAATTATCGTCAAAAACAACAGCAAAATCTTATAGAAGAGAGGATTATTTGTGCCCATATTTTTTTGAGTCACCTTTTCAAAACCAACGTGATGGATATCTTCGATAAATGAAACGAAGTGGTTACAGCAACATGGTCTCTGGATTCTCGATGTAGCCTTTAAAAGCTTTTAACCACTCAGCACCAATTGCACCTTTACATCAAACACAAAAACAAATCGATGATCAGTTATTAATGGGAGCAACGAAATTGGAACTATCACCTGGGTTTTGGATTTGATTTCATTTCTGTGATGATTATAAAAGCCTAAACAACAAATCGGGACATTTTGTTTCTTAGTTTGAGCTACCTACCATCAATTACACGGTGATCACAGCTCAGTGTGACCGGCATGAAAGAGGCAAACTTAAATTGATCAGGACCGACTCCAGGCACCACTCTTTTCTCGGCTGCTCAAAATGAAGGTGGAAGAGTAATTTAGGGGGAAAATTAGGGTGACATAAGAGACAAACCATTAAGAATATTGAGGAGTTGCTGCATTAAGTCTGACCTGACCCAACAGCAAGAATTCCAGCTTGAGGAGGACTGATGATAGCACAGAATTGTTTGATTCCAAAAGGACCTCCCAAGTTTGAGATGGTAAACGTGCCTCCCTATACACAATATGGCATCTAAAATCCTGATCTAATGTAACTGCTAAAAGCCTCAAATTGATAAAGGGAAATTTGGACAACTCACCTCATAATCAGCAGGTTTCAAACTATTTTTCTTCGCCTTATCAGCCAATTGTTTGATCTCTTCACCGATTTTGGACAACCCCTTCTTGTCTGCGTCCTGCAAAAACGGAGGGACCTCTCAGCATGGCAGAAAAAACCAATTTCTTCAAGATGTAACAAAAAGACACTTGAGCCTGCCGAACTGATGCCAACACTCACCTTGACAACGGGAACAAATAGTCCATGTTCTGTCTGAACGGCAACATTAATATTAACATTGTTGAACCTGGATTAAAAACCATGGAAAAATGTTACAAACAGATTTTAGAACTACAAGTTATAATAACACTGACATATACACTTACTGGCGGATGTAATCATCTGTCCAGGAACTGTTACATTGAGGAACTTTGCGAAGAGCCAAAGCAGCAGCCTGCAGTTGTAAGTTCAAGTGGAGTTTGATATTCTTAGTTGGGAGTAAGATCTCATGATTATAAGTCAATAGACTGTCGGTTCAGTAAACCTCTTTTAGTCAGTTGCCTCGGAGAAATAATGAAAGAGATTACCTTCACTACAAGATCATTCACTGAGATCCGTTTCCCACCAGAAGCTTCTTGGACGGAATTAAGTTGGTTCCTCAATCTTTCAGAAAGTTAAACACTTAAAATTAGTAACCATAAGACCGACATCACAAGAACAGATGAAAAATAAAATTTGTTTTTCACAACTGATACTTACTCCATTAGTTTGTCGACACAAGTATCAACGGTCAAATAATAATGAGGAATAGTTTGTTTTGATTGTAGCAGACGTGAAGCTGTGATCTGTAAAAATAGATATATCAGATACAGCTTTGTCCCACATTAATGCTAAGACATATGGAAAAAAAACTTCACCTTTCTTATCTGAGTGTGTGGAAGGTCTGTGTAATCCAATGTAGGTGCCTGCGTCGTGGCTTTAGCTTTGGGTGCTGATGCCTTGCTAGCTACATCATTTGGGTGAAAACTTAATGTAAGCAACATATTGATTAATACTCAAAAAGAAACCGGACCAAGCAACTGACCGGTACACTAAGTGAGCATTGAAGAAGCTATACCCAAGTAGTCATCAATATCAGCCTTCACAATGCTACCATCAGGACCTGTGCCTTTAATGATTGAAATAGGCACCTACCATAAAGAAGAAATTCAAATTATAAAAAAACTTAAAAATTTCTATAAAATTGGTCACATAAGAAAGAAACAAATATGCCAAATGCTCAAGACATAAGAAATCCATAGTGAGTAATATTTTCATTTGATGCACTGAAAAGTGTTCTGTTGCAGCAATTGAAAACACTAACGTTCTTATCTTCTGCCAGTTTTTTTGCAAGAGGACTAGCAAATTGACGATCTTCTGATTTAGGTTTAGGAGGTTCAGCAGCCTCTGAACTTGTTGGCTCTGGCGAGCTCACGGGCTCCGCCTCTTTTTTGGGTGGTGGGGAAGGATCAGGTGAGCTTTTCGCCCCTCCACTGGATGCCTTTGATGAAGCTTTGTAATCAGCAAATTTTGCAATATCGTCTTCTTCTTCCACTGTAATAGCAATCACCTATAAATAGAGAAAACAGCAGACTACAATATTAATATTGAACAGTAGATCGTGTTTTGAACAACAGCTACAAACAGGACTAAAATAAAATGCAAACAAAAGGCTTCCTGCACATTTGCACAACATAAATTGAAAAAGGAGAAAATACCAAATAGGCAATAAGGTGTCTGCTTAATATGATGAATGGTTGATGGTTGGTTAATTGGTCACAGTGAAACACAATCGTCAACTAATAGCACGGGTTACTCGGTGTGTTTTGGTACATATATACGCTAAACAACTACACTTACTCCTTAAAAATGACTAAGGAGGGTAAGCCAGTGATGTTTATTCAAGAGCACATGTTAATATGGTTTAGCCAATGATAATTCTTTTTCATTTATCACAAATAACAGCAAGAGCACTATTCAGCAGTGTACAAGTATTACATAAGTACCTCGCCAACTTGTATTTCTTTAGCTCCATCATCATGGATTATCTTAGCAAGATACCCATCCTCCATACATTCCATTTCAACTGTCGCTTTATCCTTAGAAAGGTATTAAGAAAAAGTGTCAAATTTAAAGGCCTAGGCACATAGTTCAAATTACTAGCCAGATGGTATTATGGTATAACAAGAACTTACGGTCTCTATTTCACATAGTACTTCACCAGTAGAAACTTTATCGCCTACTTTCTTCAACCACCGTGCAACATTACCCTGTGTATTTAATAGACTTGTATCAGTAAACGAACATTGGATGCAGCCTAAATGATGTCAGATGCAACAGAAAGATAAACTAAAGTACCTCAGTCATTGTAGGGGAGAGAGATGGCATTCCTATTTCTTGATGTGGAGGAAGAGCTGAAAAGAAACAAAAAAACGTTATAAACTTGGAAGATCAATTTTGATTCAATGGCATTTTAAAAAGACAGCGAATGCAATGGTGCTAGACACCAGATGCTTGCAGAGCTAAGAGCATGCTTTAATGTGAATATCTTCTGCATCTCAAGATCATGCTCACAAGATATCAGCCAACAAATGTTTAACTTATGAAGAAGGACCCAAAGATTACATAAAGCCAATTCACCAGACTCTTAAACTATTTTACTGAGTGACTTGATTCTTTAGAAAAGTATTGTACTTCTTCGTTTGATAACTAGAAGTAACATTATTAAGGACATTTTAAGGCGAGCAAAGATAGTTAGAGATATCAATTAACTACTATATTTAAAGAAAACACGATCCAACTGAAGAGACCAGCAGAAGCAATGAAGCATGCTTTCGCTAACATTCACACTATTTCTTAATCCACAACACAATAACATATATTACAACCATACCTGAATCTGTAGCAAAACCTCTTCTGGAGTACAATTGTGAACTACAAAAGAAATAAAAAAAACCCATAATTCCACATTAAAAAAAAAAAAGAATTGGCAACTCAAACAGAAAATTCAAACAACAAACCTCGAGAAAGCATTTCTTGAAACTGAATTATTCCCAATTCTCATTCTATTCGATACGCTTGGAATAGAAGCAGCTCCAATAGAACCTCCATTTATGTTCCCAGGCTGTTGATTAACCCTTACAAGATCTAAAACATAAGCATATATGAATATTTAGAACCCTTTATATCTAAAAATCTAAAAAATTTACCTGAAATCAAACTCAATTTCGAATCGAATTATCTCGATTACTTACTATCGCTTTTAACGTTCGCCTCAGTCGAAAACATACGAACAAGAACAGAAGAAGAAGATTCATTTCGCAGTAGCTTTTGAGCATCCCTTAACTGTAAAAATTGAGGAAAAAATCACGAAAATTCTAGGTCAAGAATCTGAAAATGGTGAATCAAAAACTGAGATTCTGAATACAAATCGATTGGAGAGGAGGAGAATCTGAGATTATTGTTACCTTTCTGGAATGACGAATCAGATGAGATGCATATGTCATGATGATTGAAGGAGATCTTCTTCCAATTTTTCACCACTGCTGCGAATTTTGACCTAGAAATTTATTACAGAAAGAGAAGAATATATGATTATGGCTTCTGCTTTTTGACTCTTTTGAAGGGACACTGAGAAAGACAGACCGCGACGGCACCAAACCAGCCAGTTGAATCGGTTCGGTTTTTGACCCACTGAGTAGTGATCGGTTTTTTTCTGGTCGGTTTTACAAAACCGACAACGAAATAATTTGTCAGACTACAATTTGAAGCAAACTAGAAACAGTTGTTGCAGTGTTCCTTCCCTGCAGCCCAATGTAAAATAGTGACTTCCTAACTGATTAGAAGCTTTTTGCAGCAAATTTCACAACCGCTGTATCGCAACGTGCATCAGAGAACTCAAGATGTGGGGATTTTGTTCTGGGGTGTCGTCACACTGTCACTTATGATGGGTAGTAATTTGGATTCTTAGTTAACAAATATACATCGTTTCCCTTACATCATTCGTTTTCTCGCCTGAAATGTACTGAAAAATACTTTGCTTCTAGTTGAGCTAATCAGTGTGGTCATAGGGGTTGTCATTGTAAGTGGTTCAGTAAACTACAGTAAGCCCAAGAGCAGGAACTATACAAGGAAGTGAAGCAATGAATTGGTATAAGGACAACTAGCAGGGATGGGAACAGAAAAGCCTCCAGCACTGATGGTTGAACTTTTAATTTACTTCGACCCGCGCATTAACTGGAGAACTACTACAACTTAAAACAGATCACTTCAGAATATCAGGTGATTAGGATATGTAAAGACTCAAACAGTTCATTCTCAATAAGACAGATCGGTTTAGCTTGCTTTAAAATCTAATTTACCATGTTTATGTCTCGAACAACAGATATTGACGCGTAGAATGCAGAATCAATGTTGAGTAACAACTAACAATCGCAATAGCTTTCCTTTATTTGAATCTTACTCACACTTGTTTATATGAAACTTTACAACGAATGGTACTGTTTTTCTTATGCTCTCGCTGAATACTATGATCAGGACTTTACAGAATTTCGGACAAAACCTTTGTTAGTTTTTAAGAATGAATAAAATCTAACTACAGATTTAAGCTACACAAGTATAGGTTATGTTCTTCCAGATTACGAGTCGCCTTTGCAAGTATCTGAAAGGAAAAGTTTTCATGTCAGGATCCAGGTTGTGTTGCTATTGATCAATAGTAACCATCAGAAACTGAATGAAACACAGATCAGCATAAGTATTTTTACCTCAAATCCCATTTTTTCGTACAGTGCTAGTGCTGGTTGGTTATCACGACGTACGTGTAAGAATACCTGTTTTATACCTGACACATGAAATTCAAGATTGCCGGTTGCATTAGTTTTCCTTCGTGCATCTAAGCATGCAATTTGGGGGTCTGACAGGAAGAGAACTTAAGCAGTCGAAGGACGGAAATGTATTGGCGCTGTAATCTTACCGTTTCCTTTTGCAGATTCAATTGCAAACTGCAGCATGCTTTTTCCAACGCCCATTCGACGGGCACTTTGGGCAACAGTTACATTCGAGATTATGACATATCTCTGTGAATTTCTTTTTTTGAAGGTGGTAAACATCTTAACCTTCACAACTTCCTGCACAATCAAGAAATTCAAATTTTAAGTGATTCTCAATATCAAATTACTAACTGACACAGTTAAGCTACAAACTTATAATTAGAAAATTAGCGAAGCATAGTGCACCTCAGGATAAGTCTCCCCCTGTAACAGGTACTTAACGCGAAAATCCAGAGTTCCAATGACATTTTTAAGCATCGCATTATGCACATTGTCGCCTTCCTTCCTTACAGCAATAATGCACATGTACGGTTGTGTCGTCCGCTCCTTACATCGCCTCTTTATTATATTGAACTCCTACATTGACACGAAGCTATTAAGAACTATTCTTATGTGATGCTAATTTTCAGAAGTTGTAATTCAGTTTAGTTTTACCTGCTCGGCGTGTTTCTTCTTGAAGCTACCAACATAGCTGTGTAAAAACAGAAAGTATCAACATTATAACCTCAAAAATAGTGTTAAAATCAGAAGCAGAATTAAACGAACTCTTTTTTCATGAACTCAAATTTATAATTTCCTGTTTGGATGAAATGAAATTCAATTGTCAGATACGTAATACAAACCGGTCGTGTGATCGATCTTCATAAAATCCTTCTGTTTTTAACCATGCTGATGTCTACTCAAAATCCAGATGAAACCCACCTTCACAATCATATCAAATAAACCAAATTAAAAGCAGAATTTCAATATTACTTACCCAAAACTCTACATCAAGTGTAGCTTCTCTAACCACATACTCTCCATTATCTGACGAAATCAAAATACCATGTTCTTCCTGTTTTTGATTTCTTTCTTCTTCATTGTCAGATGAGAATTCTTCATTGTCTGTCGGCAATGCAAAAAGTACTGAACAAAATTTCCTGCATCAAATGCACAACCAACTAAGAATCCAGAACTTTCTGTCTGAATTGCGCAGAGAAATGCATGACTATATAGCAAGATTCATCAAGAACCAAAAAATGATGAATTCAGAATAGAAGTAAGATAATGAACTCACATTGTTGCAGGAGAAGAGACAAGAACTGATTTACTAGCAGAATGTTGAAGACAATCCAAGAACTTGGGATTGAATTCCCTGTATGTATGAAATGAACAAAACCCAACTAAGAATTCATGAAAGAAAGAAAAAACCCTGAGACTGAGAATTATAAGCACTACTACTTACATTATTGTAGGAAAAGAAATAAGAACAGGTGGTATGTGTCGAATTCTTCTTCCATGGCAAGAAGAAGAGGAATACAACAACTTGGGTCGTGTTGTTTGATGAAACATATTCATTGACTGCAACATTTTGTTTCTTCTTCAATGGAGTGAGTGTTTTTGTTTTGGGTCTGTAAAATTGAATGAATGGGTTTTTGATTCATTCATCTGTGTTTTGAAAGAAGAAGAAGAAGAATCAAGAAAAAACTGAAAAATTCGAGTTCTGTTAGTTTAGTTGGTCAAGGATTTAGCAAAATCTTGAAAATCTATTCTGACCATTGGATCATTCTATTCTGACCATTGG
Organism: Papaver californicum; assembly: GCA_023531435.1. NCBI lineage: Eukaryota > Viridiplantae > Streptophyta > Magnoliopsida > Ranunculales > Papaveraceae > Papaver > Papaver californicum. The sequence continues at coordinate 314,935 of JAJJMC010026387.1, forward strand.
ATCCTTGTATAATCTGTTATGATCTGAAACGCTGTACTTTTGACACGTGGCGCTCTCATTTTATCCACCTTGAGCTGACCAAGGGAAGAACCAAACTTACTAGGGGGTTGGGCGTTCTCCTTAAAAAGCTCACGCATATAAAAATGATAGACATGGTCGAGAGATTGTTAGGAACCGGCACGCCAATTTTGAAAAAGATAGCGCTGCGCAACTTGGCTCAGCTGCCACTGCTCAATCTATGTTGACCGGTAACTGTTGAAGAAAAATGAACTTAAAATATTTTTTAGTTTTGGTGGGAAAGGATTTTATGACCTATAAGTCACTAAGGAAAACTAGCTCATTTTTTACTTTTGTGAATGAACCTTTAGTCCCACATTGGAGAAACTAAATATGATTTCTCTCTTTATTACCTAGAAAGTTGGTTCTAAAGGGGGGCACTTAGGGGTTTAGATATTTTTGTGGTTGGGGGAGGATTAAGGCTATGGACTGTGGTTGTGGTTGTGGTTGCGGTTGTGGGTGTGGCTACTGCTGCGGGAATGAGTATGGTTGAGGATGCGGGCGTAACTAAGGTTGCGGGCCAACCAAAAATTATTTTTTTGAACAAAATATATTTTATTAAAAGAATTTAAGACTAAAGTAAATTTTGTTTTAAATGTGGGGGGCATCTGACCCTGAGAGAATTACTCTTGACCGTTTTAATTCGGTTTCAAGTTTATGTTCGTGCTTCATGCACGAAATTGATTCTCATTCAATTGCAATTAAAACAATTCTCTTCTTTTGTCTATAAAAGAAAAAACGAATTCTTCATTTCAACTCACTCCAGAAGCAGCTACTATCATGTCTTCTTTTCCCCTCTTTTTGCTTTGTTCTGCGCACACTGCTTGTTTATTTCTCTTCCATTTATCTTGTTGTTAAGTTCGTTTGAGGGTGATTAGTATTGTGCTTATACTAGTCATAACAAGCAGTTCTATCCTAGACGAATTTAATGAATGAAATTTGGATCTTAGTTTCTCGTTCTTGTTTATTCTGTGGTTTATTATTCTAGTTAGACCAATCTCAAAACTGCAAACAGTTTAAATGCAAGGGTCACAAGAAGAAATTGAATAAAACTGAGTCTGCAGCACCAAAATGCAAGGGTCTTTTTCTCTATGCTAGATAATCAACCACCATCAACTGGAATATACGACCACTCCTGTGAAACAGACAACGGCTTGAGTGCATCAGAAGGATTGTCCAGTCCCAACAATGGCACATAACAAACTATTAAGATCTGATAAAAACTTAAGAAAGTATCTTACCTCAACCTCCAAACCATATGCTGTTTGTACAGAAACACGAGGACTCTTCTACGTCGTACTCCAAAAGTTTCCCTGAAGCTGCTCCAGATGCAACAGTAACAAGCCTGCGGCAGGAAAAGAGATGTCAGGAACAGCACAGACAATGAAGAACTAAGACTGAAAAATATCTATTATACCTGCAAGGGATCATAATCCCAATCTCACAAGCTACAAGACGATATCCATCCTCAGCTTCATCTATTCTCTCCACTTCAGAGTCAGGGTATGAAATGCTTTATTCTACACACCTATCGGACGTCAACGGAATCTATTAAGTTTGATATCGGGATAAATCAATATGTTGGCAATTGCAGGTCTCATTTACAGCAAGGAATTTCAATTGATAAAATGAATGAAAAAGTTGTTAATCTTACCTATTCAACAACTCTTCGTATAGCAACTGCCGATCAACTCTTCCGAATTAAGACCAACTTGTAGGCCTAATTTTGCTGCTTCTGCAGGCAGGGAAAGACTAGCCGGACCACAACCAATTATAATCAGATCTAGACATTCATTATCACTGTATTATCATCATATGCAGAGTTCTCCTCCCAATCGACACTAAACTTCTTAATATCAATCTCTTGGCGATGAATACCATTTCTACAAACATAATGAAGCTATGTTGTTTGTTTTTTGCAAACGAACTGCTATTGAATTCGAGAAATGGTAGAGATTTCCAAATATCAATCCATTGTTTAGACAGAACACTAGTTTGTACTGCATATTTCTTATCTATGAAAGACATGATATGATGAAACGGCCTGAACATGTTATTACTACACCTCTTTTACACCTTTGGAGAAATGAAATTTCACTGGCACCTTTGTTTTGCTTCCCAGACCCGATTTTGGTGGTTCGGCTAGTGACTTGCCAAACCAAAGATGTACTACCTACAAAATCACGTGGCCAAACTAGGCATCGGGATTACCAAGATGGATGCTATGGGGAAAACCAAGTTTACTGTGGAGAGAAGTAAATTTGCAAAAACTGTTGGGCATTCTCCTTGAAAGCGCATGCATATATAAACGAAAGAGAAATGTCCGAGAGATTGTCAGGAACCAGCATGCCAATTTTGAAAGAAATGGCGCTGTGCAACTTGGCTCAGCTGCCACTGCTCAATCAAAGTGTTTGCTGGTATCATCTATACTTATAATGGTGTCCGTTAAAATTGGAGGTTCTTTTCATATCCATTACATGATAATTTACAAAAGAAGTGCTTCAATGTGACCACACGAAGAAGAAGAAGCTTGACGAAGGAAGTGATTCCGGTGGCAGTGCAAACACTGCAGTGTTTGTTTACAGTGCCATCTAAGCTGTTTTATTTGTACATTACTGAGATACAAACTCTGACTATTTACAGACTGGCAGATCATTGAAGCAATCAAAGGTTGATGGACAAAGGTGTGTTGTTGAAATTATTGGCTAAAAACAAGGTTATAAAGATAACGAGAGCCCGAACAGTTACTATGAGAGATAAGTTTTTACCATCAAAGCACCAGTAGGATCAGAAAGGAGATGGCTGACAAGTAATTTTCGCATACTGTTTGGTGCAATTACAAACATGTAAATGGCGAAAAGTAGCAGGTCAGTTGATGAGAGTGAAGATCCGAGAAAGCCTTTCCACATCCTGCAATACAAACATGAAAAATGAATGCATTGATATCCTCGATTTCCTATCAACTTCAACTATAAATGAACTTTATCCTTAGCTAAAACAGTAGGTGCTAAAGCAATTTGCAATAATTTGTATTGTGTGGCTTGCTGAGTAGGTTGTCTTTAACTTATAAAAATTTAACCTTCTAAGTTCAATATAAAGTAGAAATACTTGGATTGGGAGTTGATGAGTTATACTGCACAGCTGAAGAAGTTGGGGTGTCAAACTTACCAATCAGGTAGGCCGAAAAAGGTCTGGAAGAATGTTCTTATGCCTTCAATATCCAGTTGCACAATCAGCTCAAGTCCAAAGAGAAAGAATGATCTTTGACGTTTCCTTTCTTTAGGCCAAAGAGTGTTCCACGCTGACATTTAAATAAAAACATATAAGAAATTCATCGTATTGCAGCATCCACCACGTAAAGAGAGCATATATGATATTGTGGTAACATAGAGATGCCTCGTCCTTTGATCTATCTAATACAAAATATCACACTGCACGCATACTGGATGTAGATGGAACAATATGTGCCAACCACACAGTATAAGAGAATCTTACACCAAACACTCAAACCCCACATTTGCAAGCTAATAAACACTGAAGAACTTGTAGCCGAATGAATTATGACTGATGAAACAATATACATACCTCGGCTTGAGAGATTGATCATACTTTTTTCTCGAGTAACCATATACTTTGAATCGCTATTATCCTTCAAAATTTCTGCAATAACAGACGCAAATCTTGGAGCCTCGGACAATGATCTCACAACTGAGTAGCCTGTGGCCGGATGCACCATGCTTGCTGCAGCACCAAATGCAAGGGTCTTTTGCTCTGTGCTAGGTAATGAACCACCAACTGGAATATATGACCACTCCTGTGAAACAGACAACAGCTTGAGTGCATCAGAAACTACTCCGAATTAGCATAGAAACTGTAGCAGCAAAAGAAAATAAGTACACTACAAAAAAATAAGCAGCCCGACTGCTAGTATGTTCTATAAAAATAAATTATACCTCTTCATGAACTTTTGCAATTTTAATACCCATCTTGTCCAATCGTGCCATCAGTTTCTTCTTCAGTTGATCAAACGGAACTGCGTTTTGGGAGGCCAAACAAGTTTCCTGCACCAAATAGTAACTGCCTTCTCAAAAACTCATTGAATATATAGCTAATAGAAGTTCACACAAACCACAATACATATATCAAACCTCAAAGAAAACTCTTGTTGGTGACATGGGCATGGCGTAAAGAAATGAAGGGTATTCCTCATGCATGCGTTTCACTTTTTGTTTCATGTAGTCTCTATAGTCCATGAAAACCATTAAGTCTGGATCATACGGACTATTTTCCACCTGAAAATAAATGAACAGAAGGATTGTCAAGTCACAACAATGGCATATGGCAAACTAATAAACAGACTCACCGATCTAGTTACAGAATCCAACTTCTAAAAGATGAGCCCTCACCAAAGTATCATGGTAATAACATATGCGAACTGATAACAACTTTAGAATATCCTACCTCAACCTCCAAACCATATGCTGTCTGTACAGAAACACGAGGACCTCCTACGTCATACTCCAAAAGTTTCCCTGAAGCTGCTCCAGATGCAACAGTAACAAGCCTGCGGCAGGAAATATGAGATGTCAGGAACAGCACAGCCACTTAATAACTGAGACTAAAGGGTATTCATAGTACCTGCAAGGGATCACAATCCCACTGTCACACGCTACAAGACGATGTCCATCCTCAGATTCATCTATTCTCTCCACTTTAGAGTCAAGGTATGTAACACCTGACTCTACACACCTATGGGACGTCAACCGAATCTATTAAAGTTGATAACGGTATAAATCAATATGTTGGCAGTTGCAGGTTTCATTTTCGTCAAAGAACTTCATTTTATAAAATAATTGAAAAAGTTGTTATTCTTACCTTTTCAACAACTCTTCGTATAGCAACTGCCGATCAACTCTTCCATAAGCACGGCCAATCCGAATTGGTTTATCGCTATCGAGATATACAATGGTATCCTTCCAAACATGCTCGATACACCCTTCAAGCCCAAGATCTAAGAATACAAAAGAATAGCTTCAAGCCTTCGACTTCAATACAAAACACATTTTGAAGTAGAAATGATGCACATTACCTTGGAATTCATCCTCCCACACGCCATAATTGTTTGTAAAAGGTCGATCAGGTCCAATAAGACCAACATGTAGGCCTAATTTTGCTGCTTCTGCAGCCAGGGAAAGACCAGCCGGACCACAACCAATTATAACCAAATCTAGTACAGATTCTCCAACAGATATTGAGGGCAACTGCATAATGGCAGTAGAAAATGATTTCATAGAGACAAATATATTAATACACAATGCACTACATGGTAACACCATGAAACACTATCCAATATTCATGCAATGCACTTCAATCTAGAACCGCAATACTTAACAAAGACGTATTTGGCCTCTATCTAGAACGGTAAAAGAAAGCGAAGCCATCATAATCGCACCAATGTTGGATGCACTAGCCCCAGAAGCCCCACTTACTCTCTATATGGTATCTCAATTTTCCTTGTCAGTGCTATTTGAACTCCTAAACGCAGGGAAGTTACCAATAAATGTCCATGTATGTTTCATTTACATTTTGACGGCATTCGAAGCGAATGATCTACTCAATCTCCAATTTCATACTTCTCTCTAGCCTATCAAAATAATAATCAAATTCGACTTGCTTTTTTCTCATTTGCACATATAAATAACAAAATTGACACATACAGATGAAACCCAGATTTTGTTTTAGCTAATAATCATAAATCTAACAAAACTTATTCAACAAAAATCAAAATAAAAACTAAAAATTGAAACTTTATGAATTTCACATACCTTATCAGAAATCAGAATATGTTTGTCCATGGGTTTCTTCTGTTGCATTTGAACAAACAAAATCTCAGAACCACCAGCTTTAATATAATCTTCTTCATCAAAAAACCCTTCTTCTTTAACAACCACACTACTAGTATTACCTCCACCATTACTACTAGCCTTAACTCTAATCACTGAAGAATAAGAAGTATGAATTGAATGATTGCAGAACTGGGTTTTATCTCTTATTATTTTATTTGTTGTTTTAGACCTCCAAATAGGATATGGAGATACTACTGCCATTACTCCACTCTTCCTAACTCCAACAATATGCTGCATTTTAACAACTACTCTGCTGACATTACTAGCTACAAACATCCAATTGAATGAAGAAGAAAGATTTGTTGTTTTTCTTTTTGTCTGAAAAATAATGAGTCTTTGAAAATTTCTTCCTCCCTGGGTATGTCTGAAATGAAGCAGAGGATAGGGAGTAGAAGAGTCATGCGGTTTGAATTGAAAACCAGCGGTTGTAATCTATCCTTTGGATGGGTGATGTGGGGGTGTGTGATTGGCTGGTTTTTTGGAGAAGAAGTCCTAGTGACTTTTTGTTGTCTGTGCAATTGGAGCAGCTGGATTGTGACCTATTGAACAGTCTTGTTGAATATGGAGACCTCAAGTGTCAAGTTAGTGAAAGTCATTTGTTTGATAGTCATTTCTATTTTGTTACAATCAGCATTCCTATCTCTCTGCACCATAATTTAAAAATCAAAAATAAATAATTTATACGGTAAAATGTCTTTTAAAATTATATAGAAATATATAATTTATAACTTTTTAATTTAATTAAGTTAAAAAGAGCTCATTTCATAATTATTTTTATTTGTTTTTTCCTCACGGAACTATCTTCTTGAATTTTTTCTTAAGAGAAGTTCTAACTTCAGCAACAATGAAGAAAAGACAAAGTTCATCTCCTAAATTAAATCCAAAAATCTTACTAGAGAACCACGTTTCAAATAAATTATCTTTTCTAGATTCCGTCAAGAAGAGAAATCATGATACACCGAAAAACAATGCTCAAATGATATGCAAGGCTAGAAAATCAGATGGACACTTCATTGTAGACATAAGCGATGATCTATTTGAGAAAGTTAAAGATAAGATGAAGTATTTACTAATCGGAAGATTAGATTTCAAAGGTTTGAAGTTTGTAGAGGTTAAAGATAGCCTCCTTAGTCAATGGAAGTTAAGTGGTACACACCACTTCATTCCCATGACAAAGGGCTTCTTCACCATTGTTTTATCAAATGAAGAAGATAAGAAGAGAGTATGGAAGGAGGGTCTATGGCTTGTTGGCAAGCAAGTTCTTAGAGTCCAAGATTTTGATCCAAACTTCAATCCTCAAAACCAAAGAACCTCAAGAGCTTTGGTATGGGTTCATCTGTCTGGCCTCCCCATTCTATATTGGACAGAAGCAATTCTAATGTCCATATGCACATCCCTGGGAACCCCTGTTGTTGTGGATTCAAGAACTCTGGCAAGAGATTATGGTTACCACGCAAGAATCCTTGTAAATGTAGACTTCGCTGCAGAGATCCCAACTAAAGTGAAGATAAACGCTGGTGGGCATGGTTTTTTCCAAGCCGTAAACATTCCAAAAACTCTGAAATTCTGCAGCAAATACAAGATAATAGGTCATTTTTTGGCTGAATATAAGGTGGCTCACGAGATAGGGAAGGGGAAGAAGATGATGAACAGTGTTGGGGCTGGACTGGTCAATGAGAGGGGCTTCTCAAGGAAGCCAGCTAGCTCTTCACGTGAATTAGCTGCCAAGAAAAACTGGGCAATCAACCAAGAAAGCGACACACGCTATTGAAAGAGAATTCAAGTGGAGAAGGACCTACCATGGTTTATGATAAGGACTCTCCAAGGAAGGATTCACGGGTCCAAAATGAAGGTGATGCTTCACACATGGGGCTGGAAGTCTACGAAAGGGACAACATAACAACCAACAACACAGTCAGTGACAACGACCACATAATATCCTGTCCAGCTGCTGTTACGAAGGCGACTCAAGAGAAAGCTGCCAAGGTGAAGTCACGGGCTGATAAAGATTTACACATGGGGCCAGATGCTACTAAAAGGGACCGACCAACAGCCAACTGGAACAGCCCAACATCGGAAAATAAAATGGCTGGACCAACTAAGGAAGCACATGAAGCCTACGCGTCATCGGAAGAGGATAAGTCACATGGGTGTTTTGAAGATGAGGGGTCTTTGAAAGATGAGAACTTAAGGACTCCTATAAGAATTAATTGGGCTGAAGAATCTGATAAGGAAGAGGAAAGAATGAGGCTGCAAAAGAAATAAACTATGACAATAAATCTAGAGGCGGAAGCTAAGGTTCAGAAGGATGCTGCAAATGCTGCTAAGGTAAAGGACAAAGCTTCCGCTGCTGCAAAAGCCAAGGTTGCTGCTGCTACAAAAAATAAAGTCGCTGCTGCAAAGGCTTTATTTGTGAAGTCACGAACTCACAATGATGATGAGGTTTTACGCATGGGGCCAGATGCTACTAAATCTAACAAAGTATCCAGCGACAGCGGCGTACTAGGGAAGGCATCTCGTGAATGTTCTAGGGAGGCTGAACTCGGTTGTAGCCCTGAAGTAGCTGCAATAATCAGTGATATTACACAGGTCATCTTGAAAAGAATGGCCCAGCTGGATAAGGATAGGGAAAAATTCATGCAAGAAATTTCAGCAAGGTGGGTGGAAAAGGAAGCCAAAGGGGCTAAGGAAGTGACAAAGGAAGCAACAAAGGCAACAAAGACGGAAGAAGAGGCTAGGGAACAAGATAGCCAGCAGTCGAACATGAAGAAAAAAAAGAAGAAAAAGAAAGGGACTCCAGTTAAAAAGGGGAAATATATGAGGAACGAAAGGAAGAAAGGAAAGGAAAGGAAATAACTCAGGATGCTAGCGAAGAAACTATTGAAGCAACAGACGTAGAGGTGACAAATGAAGGAAATCAACAAGCAATGGAAGACATCCTAGATACAAGACTAGGGATCCCGGTTGACGACGAATAAATTGAACCACAAGTCGGGAATCCGGGTCTTCGATTGAGAAAGATCGTTGGTAAGATGAGTGAGACGGAAAGCTCAGTCATCCGCTTTTCGCGAAAATTCTCGAAGGCTTTCTACAAATTGAGATTTGGCCGTAGAAGGATCGAATTGTATCCGAGGAACAGGGGGATACAAAAAAGTAATAAGAGAAGCGCACATACCAATCAATCGTATCGGTCGTATTCTTGAATTAGGAATGAAAAGAGGAAAAGGACTAACGAATTAGCAGCCCTCTAGCTCCTTGCTTTCATCAAACCATGCCTGACCTGGGCAGTAAATACCTGACTCTTTATTCTGTATATGTGCTTCTGGAAAAAAAGACTTGCCCTTCCAGGGCAGGGAGGGCTCAACACCTCCAAAGAAAGTTACGTGAGGAGTTTACTCTTTATGTTCAAAGGCTAAAAAATATTGTAGCCTTTTATTTCCTCATTATCGGAGCCTTATTGCTCTCAATTCTTTATAACTTTATTTTGTAGTTTTCTTATTCTTTAATACAAACGGAACTTATCCAAAAAGTACATAAAACCAATCTATCATTTTGAAATTGAGGTAATGTCTAAAGTAAAAAATAGGATGAATGTCTCATGAGTTAGTAAAATTTGTATAAAATTTCCTTAAATTGGTTATGGATTGTCCTTATTTTGATCTCTGGCAACTTTACTTTTAAAACCTACTCTTATTAAATGTTTGCTATCTTTCTATAAGAAAAATAAAATTATAAATTTGTTATTACTGGAACGCTACATTTCACACATAGATCTCTAATAAGTAGTAAATTTGTCAACTAGAAGTAGAAATGGTTTTAAGTTTCTAAAAGTTATTTTCAAATTTAGTTTTTAAACTAACTTTTAATATTTCGATTTAAAGTTGAAATACTAATTGTCGAAAAGCTATTTCACTAGGGATATCCAAACACCCTCTAGGAGTATTCGAGCAGTTGCCCCTTAGCGGGGTTTCAGACGGTTAAACTACGAAGTGAATTATCACGTGAGAATCACGTGATCAAATCTCTTTTCTTACGTAAATAATAAAAGGACTCCTCGTATTAATTAAAACTTTACATTCTCATCCCTGTCTTCTTATTAATCTTTCTAGGGTTATAGTTTTTCAGTTTTTCTTCCCCAAATTCACAGAGAAAAAGACACACAGAGAGAGAATGGGAGCTCCAAAGCAAAAATGGACAGCAGAAGAAGAAGAAGCACTAAAAGCTGGTGTTAACAAACACGGAACAGGAAAATGGAAAAACATACAAAAAGATCCTGAATTTGGTCATTGTCTTGCTGCTCGTTCCAACATTGATTTAAAGGTTGTTTATTATCACTCTCTCATCAGATTTGTGTATGGGTTTTGTGTATCTACACTCATTACATACTGGGTTCTTTTTATTTTCTTATTTGATTCAGTTGAAAAATAGAATTTTTTATTAGGATTTGTCTAATCATAAACCCTAGCTAAAATAATTGTGTTGAATTAGGTATTTTAAGGTTTTAAGTACTAAAAATTTGATTTTGAGAAGGCTGATTGTTAGTGAAGCTGGAAAATTTGATTTTTTGTTGTTGTTTGAAGTGTTCCATGGACTGGGTTTGTGGATTTTGGTTCAGCTTTGGGGTAGTTGGGTTTGATGGTTGTTATTAGACCAACTTATACTTATCTTGTTGTTGTTATTGGTGGTTAATGAAATATCGATTTTGGTCCGGTTTTATTATTTTCGGGGGAATTGGTGTGATGATTTGCTAGACGGTTTTGTAATAGTCTTATTGTTGTTGTTTGGTGGTGGTGGTCTGTGAACTGCATCTGTAGATTTTGGTCCGGTTTTTCTTTTTTCTAGGGGAATTGGGGTGTGATGGTTATTAGACCGTTTTGTACTAGTCTTTAGTTGTTGTTGGTGGGTGGTGTTGTTTGGTGATTTTTGGTTTTGTTCTTCTTTGGAATTGGGGGTTGATGGTTATTCGAAAAATCTGTACTAGTTACATTTATTCTTTAATGGTTAGTTGTGATACATTTTTCCATGGTGTTAATGTTATGTTTTGGATAGGATAAATGGAGGAATATGAATGTAAGTTCAAACGGGGAGGGTTCTAGGCCAAAAGGCGTTAAGGCTGCAGCAGCAGCAGCAGCAACCACACCAAAGGTGCCAAAGACTCCAGCTGCCATCTTTCAGTCTCCTTCATCCTCTCAAACTACCGAGGATCTAAAAGATAAAGTTTTGGATCCTACAAAGAACACAGCAGATGGGAAGCCTCCGCCTCGGTAGGTGTTTACTCTTTGTCTTTTTTGCTAGCTTTAAAACATGGACAGGCCAGGTGTTTGCGAATTTGGATTCTTGGTTATACTGATAATTTAGTTTTGTTTGTGCATTTGATATGATTAATTGTATTTGTGATCTCATTAACCAGTTCCTATTGTATAATAGTCTGGTAATTGATCTCCGCTGCTATGCTATATATGATGTTGATCTTGGTTGCTATAGTGTTAAACTAAGATCTCCATATTGCTCTAAAGGAAACTAGCTACAATCTAGTATTTCTGCATTTTAATCATATTTTGCCCTTGAAATTGAATATAATAATTAGCATATTTCAAAACCTTGAGAAACTCGTGTGCATGATGTATGCCTTGTTATGTCATCAGAAGTTATCGTAGAAATCTATCTTTTTTATATTTTATAATAGGGATTTTAGGTACACATATTATTATCTCAGATCTACCCTTCTCTTATTCTCTTTCTTTTTTTATACTTTTTTTATTGAGTCGCGGTGGTTTCATGACTCATAAGTTGCTAGATGCTTTGTTGACAGGTACAATGCGATGATCCTTGAAGCACTTTCTAACATTAAAGAGCCCAATGGAGCAGATATTGGTGCTATCAACGACTTTATTGAGGTCAGAGAGACACCTGTTGTCATATTATTGCTTTCACTTTCTATTTCTGTTTGTTTTTGTTCTTTTTGCCATGGGATGATAGTGTAGTTTGTTATCCGTGTGTACTACTAGTAGATAAGTAGAAAACATGTTGAAACGGTTAGAATAGGATACCCATTTAAACAGTGAGATGGTCGCTTTTACTCGTATTTCTCAAAAATAGAAATAAGAATGTTTGCTTGAAATGTATTGCAGCAAAGGCACGAAGTGCCATCTAACTTTAGAAGATTGTTAAGTTCAAAGTTGAGAAGGCTTGTTGCACAGGACAAACTTGAAAAGGTGAACTCCTTTCACATAATATTTATAACAACTAAAAACCGTATTCTAGTCACTATACTGGGTTGGTGTTAGTTATTTATAGTACTTTAATATGCCTTTTGTGTATCTGCATCGATGCTAGACCTTGATGAGTTTATGTTAAAGAAATTAAGCTTGTATATATCCCTTAAAATACATGGTGGGGTGTTGCACTTTGCACGAGTCAGACTAAAATCACAGACGTCACTCCAATAATTTTAAAACATATCTGGTTCACACTTGTAAGCATGAAAGTTAAGTTCATTAAAATCTATTTAACAGAAATATCCTAACCATGTTACCTTAATCGTATTGAGAAGCTAACATGTCACATATATAGACTTTGTCATACTTGCCTCCGGATAATTGTCACGTTTTAACTGCTGACCATCTTTTTGCTGAGTGTTACTAGAGTTGGTTTGGAGTAGCCTCGACAGTTCTTCCTTATTACCTATCTTGGTTAGTTAATGCATCATAATATTAGGAAATGCTAGCAGATATCTTTCATGCGTCGCTGAAACTTGAAATAACATCTTTGTTTCTCTTCTCTGCTGTTCAATTTGATTTTGTGTGTATGCTTTGGGATTCATTGCACCATCTTCATAGTTTATGAGAGTAGGGGGGTTATCAATGCGACAACATGTTTGACTATCTTCTGATTTTAACTACATTAAAAACAGAGTTTTTCATCTGGAAAAAATTAGTAAGTTTTAGTGAACGAGTTTGACGATTAGCTACAGATAACTATATGAACAGATCAATGCTGAGTTTTTCCAGTAAAGATTTTAAGCATTATTTTTACATGTGAATCATTGAACTAAAAGACCCAAATCCAAATTTAATTACAGGAATAGAAGGTTAACATGCTCTTTTTTTTTTCAATCTGATCTTTCTGTTTTCGTGGTGACTGTAGGTCCAAAATTGTTACAAGATCAAGAAAGATGCCACGTTTGGAACAAGAGCACAGACCCCAAAAGGCAAAGATAGCCGAGCAAAGCAACCGCAGGACTGTAGGTTTCCTGGCTCCACAATTAAGGAATCCACAATATTTACGGCCCAAAAAATTGCTGAGGCTGAAAACAAGTCATTTGTGGCGTCTGAGGCAGTCAAGGAAGCAGAGAGGGTAGAAGGGATGGCCGAACACTCGGCATGCATGAAGCAGTTTTTCGAAGATATATTGGAACAATGTAAAATCTACCCCATTTCCCTGTCTCTCTCTCATTTCCTTCCTGTTTATTTTATTTGAGGGTTCATTTTTTGTTTCTTGTTACAGGCAAACGTGGTGAACCTGTGGTCATGGCTTTTTGAGATATGGATCAAAATTCTGCGAAAGGGAGAGCTTGGGTCTGTGGCATCTGAACGCGTACATTTGTATATTAAGGCTTGTTATGTGAAGTTTAGACTCTCTTTTTTCTTCTTCGTAGAACGCAGTAGATAGATGTTAAACTGTTTATGGATGGGTAGGCTATATCAAGGCTTGTTATTTGAAAAATGAGGAAAAAACACAGAGTTCCCAATGTGGATTTTTCACCATGCTTTGAGTACCAATTTGCGCTGTAAGACTAAGACATTTGTTTTCAGTATCCGAAAGCAATTTTTTAATAAAGAAAAAGTTGAGTTTATAATAAAAGGTTTGCTATCTAATGGTTAAAGTGGATTCTTCTTTGGTATTTAATGGCTGCAATTAAATCTAAGAAATAGGAAAAAGCCAAAAAGGCCTACTTAGTTTATTCTCCTTGTGAATTTTTCGGCTCAATGAGTTAGCTTCTTGCAGGAATTTCTTGTGAATGTGCGCTTGAGTCTTGTAGCACTTCAGCAAATAACGTGGAAGTGTTAAGAGACTTCTAATCGTATCAATGTGCAACGGTGTTATATCTAAAGGTAACCAAATCTTTAACATATAATCATGCAAAAAAACTTAGATTATAAGAGTTCCTTGTATACCTTTGATGATAAATTAACAAAGTTCATAACATTGCATCTTTTTTCTTGCTTCTAACGGGTTTCTTCTTTTTATTGAGTATTTTAATCCCGACAGAATAACAGATAGGCTGAATACTCAAAAATATGCGTGTTCTTCTTATAATATATATAATTAATATATATAATTTCCTATAACCTTCTTATTTAATTATAAAGACCAAAAAAAAGATTTCCACATTGTCTCATTTAAAAAAAGGCATACTCTGCTCAATTTACCCCAACTTCTCATGACCTCTTAAAACATTCTAAATGAGATCGGCCAAACAATTGTAAGGTTACAAGAAGGTAGTCCCTCATACGAACCATATAAATAGACACAAATGACATGTAAATCATGTTAATTGGTGCACTAATTTAATTCATGTAAATCTTGAGGCTCCATATGCATGTCAGTTTCATGCCCTATACTTCTAATTTCATACAAATTTGATATATCAGTCTATATCCTTCCCCAATTCATTTGCAGGTCCTCTATGCAGTACATTTCTCCATCCAATACATCACAACAAACCCATCAGGTTATAAGCTAAGACTCTTATCCATTAAAATTTCTCCAATCTTTAGGCTTTTAATAGCCAACTTTGTCTTTTTTTTACCCTACTTCTGCTAGGTCTTCCTAATACTTCAAGTGATTCTCCAAAAAATTCACTGTGTGGGTTGTCTCTCTTTCAATGAATTATCATTACTTTCAATGGATTTTAATTCTAAAGAGGCTGTCATTGGGTTTGGATATTCTTAGATATTTATTTATGTTTTTTATCCCTGAGTTTTAAGTCCGGCCATCTTGTTGATGGCAAAGCTCTACTGTATTTTTTTTTGTTCTCCACGAGTACTTATAGTAGAATTGAATTGCATTGTCATTTAACCATGATTGTTTTCCTTCCAAAACATATAAAATACTCTAGGAAGACTTAGGAAGACTTAGAGCTTCTGCCTCTTGAGGGGATGAGAAGGTGTTTGGTCCTGCGTCTGCGAGTGCCGCCCGACAACATCCATCTGAGCTTTAGAAAAGCTATAGTTTTCTCAATTTACCCCTAGCATCTCAAGACCTCTTTTATTCTCGGTATCACAAAGCATTGAAAATCAGATCGGCATATATAACTTCTTGCAACTCAAAAAGAAGGTCATCCCAAATATGAACCATGTAAATAGACACAAATCACAAGGATATGATGTTGGTTGGTGCATTAGTTTCATGTACATGTTGACGCTCTAATGCATATTAGTCTCATGCTGCATATTTCAAACGTCATACAAATTTTTGACAAACAAATTTGATATATGAATTGGAAAGGAGTTTTTTTTTTATCTCATTAATTAAATATAAAATCAAACAAAAATAGTTGCAAATTCAAGTAACTCTTTCTTATTCAAAAAACAAATCCGTTTGCAGATTCAACAAAAATGATTACTAAACGTTCGCAAAAGAGAAAGCAAACGTTTAAAAAAAATACTTGGGTTACACCAAGACTAATTGCACCCAAAAATATATAGCAACCAAAAATTACACTCACTAGTTACAACGAAAATTGACACTTGTATTACAACATATCTTGGTAAATATATCCGTAAGGATAAATGAATTTTGATATCTAGATCTTAGAAAAACTACCATGTATTCAACTTTCCCCAACATTTCAAAACCTCTTTTATTCACGGTATCATAAAGCATTTTGGCGAGTTATTTAGTTGGTCCTCAATTCAACACACTTCTGCAACCAAACACTTAAAACGTAAAAGCCAACTGAGGCTAAAGTCGGACTTTATAAGTTCACTAAATAGTTTTCGAATTTGGACAAATTACGTGTTGTTAAAACATGTTAGTTATGCGGGTTATTACATGCGGTAGTTGAGTCTTCGTAATCAATATTGTTGGTGTGTACAGACGGAACCAGGATTTAATACTTGGAGGTGTTACGAGTCCATACAGTTTACAAATTTAAGTGCATAATGCATGGTAAATTCAAAATGCATGCTTATATTTTGCCGAAACGGTAATTTTACTCTATTAATCTTGCTATAAATATTTTTGGTTCTCGAGGATAACAAAAGTTTCACACATAAATGTTTTTAACTATTGATTTCTTTATATTTCATGGTTAATACAAATAAGTTTTCATTGATACAGTTACACCTGAGATCTTGGTGAAAACTAAACTAATAAATCATAGTGTAAACACTTAGATTTCAACCTAATTAATATAATCACCACTAAACACTTATTTATAAACTCATCTCATAGATATCATACGCACATCTCCTGCATTCCCTACGCCTTCCACACTCATGTCATACATTCCTTACACCTATTTTTAATTTTCAGTGCTTAACCACCAAACGTGTTGGTTTCTAAAGAAGAAAAAGATTTACATCAGGTCTTAATCGGTGCCAATTTTGTTGATATCTATGGATTGTTTTGATCTTTTTGGTAATATCTTTAATCCTTATTTTTTCATCTGGAAGTTGAATCCATTTATAATTATCTGTTTTGAGTTTGGTTGTAATCGATTCTTATTTTTTCCATAAATCTATTTTTTGTGATAAAAAACAACTGTATTAAATCAACAAGAAAAAAAGATTCAATAATAAAGAGATAGTTTTGGTTCCAATTCTAGAGTGATAAACAGCAGATTTAAACAAAAATAAATAAATAAATTAAGTTCATCTGAAAACCCGTTATGGGCGCCTCCGCTAGTACTAACTGCCTTCGACACATTTGGGCGGGTCTCTGAAATTCATGTTTGGGATTTTCTAAGAGAACTCAACCGTGTGGTTTTTTCAAATAAAATTGTTAAAAGAAAAGAAAAAAAAATGAGAATCACATATGAAAACTTTACTGATCAGTTAGAAAATTCAATATTAATCCATGATAAGAAATTGGTACTTTCGTCCCTTTGTATTGTAAATATGCTTCGATCTTTGATAAGGGATAAACATTTTATACATAAATGTGGTGTAATTGACAATTTTTATTATTTCTAACAAAAAAATTTTCACTTATTAGATTCAGTCAAGTCAAACATTACTACCTATATGATTTACGACATACTAAAAAAAACTATTAACGCTCATGCAACATACGAGCTAAAAAATTAGTGTGTATAGTTAGGAAATAAATATACTGATATTTTTATTGTTTAAATTTTATTCCTTTTGAAAAATAAATTAATATTTTTAATTTTAGTAATAATAAAATATTTAGTAGGAATAATTTTGAATATTTTTCTGATCTTCTTAATATTTTGATTTAGTCAAACCGGATATGTATTTTAAAACGAAGGGAGTAATATGATTGGATTTTACTATTTCATCGGAAATAAAAGAAAGATAGTTCATTGGTAAGGGCCAATGACACGTTTCAATGCCAACACATCTCGGTAGACACAATAAGTTTATTTTTCTGGCATGGTAAGTTTATGTATAATGTTGTGCCAGATTAATCGGTACAATTATATAATACATCATATTTAATGTTTATCTCACAAAGGATTTTATATCCTAGTCTTTTTTTGACAATCTACTTTATTATGTTAATTTATTTCTATAATTATACATATAATATCTAAATTCTTAAAAAATATTTTTTTAAAAAAATATAAAATAAATGTACCAACACAACACAACACGATTATTTTCTTGTACTATATAACACACAACACGTTAAACATGTAATTTCATAGGATATAATATACTAAACCGTCACGTTTTATACTCTATCTACATGTATGTTTAGTTTCATGCTCTGTATTTTCAACTTCATAAAAATGTAATAGGTCAGTCTTAATCTTTCCACAGTATAAGATGCATTTGCTCCATTTATTTGAAAGGTCCTCAATACAATACATTTTTTCTTTAGAAAAAAACATAGATCAAATCAAATAAAAAAGGGTGTTAGAATATATTACCACTACATTTCCTAAACAGACTCGCCAAATCAAATACAAAATCAAATGTAACAGCACTTTGATGTATGTCATGAATTTCTCAAACCAATACAACACATTTCACCAACCAAATTCTTAGAAACATGAAAGGCAACCGAGACAAAGGTGGGACTTAAAACAATATTTGTTATAAACTCACTAATTAATTTTACTCAAAGGTTATAATATTCCAATAATTTGGGTTGTAATATTATAATTTCTGTGTAAACATATATAGCCACAGGTTCACAGCCATACCTCATATGTTTACATATTTTCATATACTCAACAATGAGTATTGAATTCCGGTAACTCATTCATTCATAAAATATCTATATTCTATTCAATTTACCCCAACATTTCAAAGCCTCTTTTAATCACTATAGATTGAAGCATTGAAAATCAGATCTATCTATATTAATGATTGCAAATTAACAAAAAAAGCCATCCCGAGTATCAAGTATGAACCATATAAATAGACACAAATCACAAGGAATCAATGCTTGGTGCATTATTTTCATGTACATATTGAGGCCCTATGCACATGTTCTAGCTTCATACAAATTTGATATGTCAGTCTAATATTTATTCCATCCCTAACTAGTGTTGAAATGCATGAACCCGGTTTATTTAACAGGTCCGCGATACAACACATTCTCAAACCAGGTCATAAACTCACTAATTAGTTTTCGATTTGTAAAATATGAACATAATCATATTACCCTATTTCATTAACTAAAGCAACAAATAGTTAGAAAATTATATCTTTTTAATATTACAACTGAAATTAATTATTTAATCTTTATTCATTCAGATCTTATAAAAAATTGATGTGGATCGTTGTGGTGAGAGTACTGTAAATTTTAACTCTCTTATTCATTCTGATCCCACACCCATTTACATTATTTTAGTTTAGACTTCGCCTACACTTTCCATAATCGACTATTAAAAATAGCCTATTACTCCACTTAAGAAATATCACAATGGATCTAAGTCTTTCATCTCGAAATACTGATTTAATTATTCTTTTATATGAGTCATTCCATTTAAATCATCTCATGTAACAATCATATTCTCAATATATAGAAGCAATAATATCCGACCTGCAGAACTATTACGAATGAATAATACTGAATCATAAGCACTGGAATGAAATCCAAGAGAAGTGATAAAAATAGAGAATTTTTCAAACAATGCACGGGGTGCTTGTTTCAGTCCATATAATGCTTTTCGAAGCCTACATACTTCACCAGGCTTGTGAGATACACCGGGAGGAGTAACCATATACACTTCTTCATAAAGATCCTCATTGACAAAAGCATTTTTCACATCTAGTTGAAACAAACTTCCAATTTCTGAAGGAGGCGACAACTAAAAGAGCAGGGATAGATGTCATTTTTTCCACTGGGCAAAAGTTTTTTCGTAGTCAATTCCATATTCTTGAGTAAACCCTTTAGAAAAAAGACGAGCCTTGTAATGTTTTAGGGACCCATCATATTTATTTTTGATTTTGTATACCCATTTAAACCCAACTGCGTGCTTCCTAAGAGGTAAAGAAACCATATCCCATGTCCCTGCCTTATCCAATGCAAAGAGTTCTTTTTCCATAGCATTCTGCCACATTGGATCAGAAACAACCTTTTTTTGTAGGAAGTAGACTCAGACAAAGAGTGAACAAAAGAAAGAAAGGCAGAGAATTTTTAGGAGTAACAAGAAAGTCAAAAATCACTAGGAGGGTAACCAAACCTATTTGGGGGATTACGAGCACATGGAGGATATCTAGGTGTTGCTTGATCAACAGTCTGAGAAGGTGATGAAGACATAGCCGGAGAAGAGGGAAGAGGAGCTTCGGAGACTAAAGGAGACAAAGATGAAGATGTATCTTCGAGCGGAGCCAATTCGGAGACTAAAGAAAACGAAGATAGAGATATATCTTCGAACGAAGCATGTACATCAGTGCAAATATCTAAGGAAGTAGGAATAACTCTGGGATTATATGAAGCATTAGAGAATGATGTATCAAAATCACCAAATGGATCAATTTTTACTAAGGAAGACTTGTCAATAACATTGGCACGAGTAATAGAAAACAAAGGAATATGTTCGAGAAACACAACATGTCAAAAAGCATACATCTTTTGACATGTAACATCATAACAACGATATCCCTTTTGACTATCACTATACCGGAGAAACACACATATAACAGACTTAGATGATAATTTGTTTTTTTTCCTATGAGGTTTGAGAACAAAGCACACACAACCAAACACTTTAAGAGAAAAATAATCAGGAGTTGTATCATATAACTTTTCAAAAGGAGAGACACCACCTATATGTTGGCAGTTAAAACAGCTTACCCCCAATATGTTGCAGGAACATGAGCGGATAAATACAACGATCGAGATGTATCAAGAAGATGTCGATTTTTTTGCTCAACCACATCATTTTGTTCTCGTGTGTCAGTACAAGAAGATTGATAAATTGTTCCATCAGAAGAAATAAGGTCAAGAAATAAGTTTTTTATGTACTCACCACCTAAATCGCAGCGGAAACATTTAATAACAACAAAAATTGAGTTTGCACAAAATTTCGGAAGGCACGATAAATATCAGTAAATCCAGAACGATGTTTTATAAGGAAAATCCAGCAATAACGAGAGTAGTCATCAATAAAGCATATATAGTACTTAGAGCCCCCTTTAATAAGAATGTGAGCAACCCCCAAACATCAGAAGGTTTGCTAGAAACATAAATACTTTTATTAAAAGGTAATGCTGAAAATTTTGCAAGTCGACAACCACTTCAATCTGAGATATCATGTGGTTTTATTTGTCAAGCTTTTAGAAGCTAAGAATTTAAGACGAGAAGCAAAAACATGAAGTAAACGAGAATGCTAAAAATAAAAATTACTAAAGTTTGCAGTAAGATGAAAAGATGATAAGTTGACCGTGGAAGCTGCAACATCAGGAATCCAGAGCTCCACTAAAGCATATAATCCTCCTTCCCCATGGATAATCCCAATCACCCTCTTCGACCGCAAATCCTGAACAAGATACCAAGTAGCAGAAAAGAGAACGTTATAACCCGAGTGGCATAGACAAAAATTAAATTCAGGACTAATTTGAGGAATATAATAGACATTAGAACGACATAACCATAAAGTCTTATTAAGGAATCCACAATAAAATTACACACTCATATGAGAATCTTTGTTTTAGCGATGCATTCATTCTCCTTGTAAGACAAAATTAGTAGAAACATTTATTATTAATGCGATAGTGAACATTAGACAAGAGAGAAACTTTATTTTAAAACACCTAAAAAAATAAATCACAACATTGTGCCATTTCTGAAACGTTTTTCTCTCTATTAATAGACTAAGAAGAAGTCTTAATGTTTCTTCCAGGATAAATATATGTTGCAATCAACATAACTGAGTTTGTATCTCTTTCACAACTCAATTATAATTGAATTTCGAGAAATCATTTGTTAGAAAAGCCATTATCTACTCAATTGACCCCAACATCCCATGACCTGTTTTGTTCACGGTATCACAAAACATTCAAAATTAGATGAGTCGATATTAATGGTTGTCACTTAACAAGAAGGTCACCCCTAGTTGGAACCCTATAAATAGACACAAATCAAAAAGACAAATATTAGTACATTAACTTCACAATAATTTCATGGACATGTTGAGGCTCAATATGCCCATCTTACTTTCATGCTCTACATTTCCAACTTCATGCAATTTTCACAAATAACTGAATAAATGAAATCTGAATTGAAAAAGTAAATTAATTATTTTCATATATTATTTCTGTTTTTGAAAAAGATTACTATCACTTTTTTAAAAACATAAAAAACATCTCATTAGTAAAGAGTGATTGATTAACAAAGTAAAGAGTGATTAATTAACAATAAGTTCATAATAAACTCAATCAAAAATTGTTGCGAACTCATGTAACTCATGGTTATTCAAAAACATATCCATTTTCTCTTGTTTAAATTTTATCCAAGCTTCAACTCCTCTCCCAAATCTAGTATCAATCAAATAAATATCATTCTCATCTAACACTCCAACTGCATCAGTTGTTACCCAATCCGGCTTTCCAAATCCAAAATCACTCTCATATAATGGAAAATTACACCAACTCATTAACCAGTAATCATTATCCTCTTCATCCTCATCGTATTTTTCGTCTTCGTCATCGGAATCTTCATCATTCTGCATTCTCTTTACATGATCACCGTCGATTTTACTAATGGCAACCCGGATCCGGCCGACCAAATCATCCAAATCCACCCCAGCACTAGTAATTGTTGTTTTTGCTGTCGCCATTGAGAATATATTCCCGAATGATGAGTCACTTAATGGTGGGTCCATTTTCTTTCTCACATTGACAACGATATACATTTCGGATCTGAGATCGGGTTCTGGATCTCCTCGTGGTGAAGTCACAATACCCGCTTCCATTGCTGACTTCCACATCAAAGCGGATACGGCTTCTACACGAGTCGGGTACTTCAAAGTAGTTAAAGTGTCACCAATTTTTTCACGTAAGGCAGTGACTTTCTCACCGTCGAATAGTAGTCTCTTCGTCACAAGATTTTCATCTTCCTCTTCATCCGAGCTGCTGTACCTTCTCCGATCATTATCCGTGTCTGGTGTGTCCGGTGCCGGAATCTGGAACAGAGATTGAGAATCAAAATTCGGATAGATGGCAGGGGCTCCCCGAGCTGTGGCTGCCCAACTGTTAATAAAAGTAGCATAAGTAGATGTATCACCAATCTTATGTGAAATACACACTATAATCGCAACACCCCCGCAATTGAAGAAATTGACTTGTATGACAGCCGGAACCTCAGTCGGTAAATTCGTATGAACAGGTACGAGCTGATGTAGTAATTCCGATGTCATCGTAAAATCAGATACCTTACCATTAATTCTCGTTTCGAAATATTCAACACCTTCGTCGTTACATTCAACCCAAGTATTATTATCTCTAATTCGACCGGCTATCGGGTAGAAACGTGTTAATGTGTCGGATAACGAGTTCTTGAGACGATCAGAGATACTAGTGTCGATATTTTCACCGGTTGTTGGATCGGGAGTGTAAAAGAGAATTAGAGGGATGTATTCCGAAGGACGATACCGATCGAGAGAAGACAGCTTGAATATTTTGAGATGATGGTCAGTAGGTGATGAAGGTTTTATGTTTTCATTGGAGATGATCTCTACCTCCATTTTCATTTTTGAGATTTGTTACTTGTTTTGATGATCAAAATGGTTTTTAAGATGGTGATACTGCTTGGGGACTTATAATATGTTGTAAAGTTGAATGAATTGAAGTGTCTCTTTCTTTTGAACTAAGCAAAGTTTTGTCGGGTATTTTCTTGATTTGTTTTGTCTGGTACCTAATAAAAGTTGGTTTGAAAGTGCCAGAAATTCAACTCAAAAGAAGACACGGTTTCAACCGATGGACTATTAAATTGCATTTAGTAAGTCTTCTAGAGCAAAAACACTGAAGAGACAAAAACCTAATGGAAAACGGATGGGATAGATGTGTATAATCGTGGCGACTATCCAGATTTTCACGAATTTTATTTTCATTCCAAAATCTTGGTAATTCTTTGGCACACTGGAACATAACAAATCAGAAAATATAAGGTAAAAAACGATAGTTAAGTTATCATGATATCAGAACTATTCTTGTTTCTTAGTCTGAAGTTTTCAAGCCTAGCTCTCTTCACATAAAGCTATATCATAATCGTTTTCAATTCGGTTTCGTATCTTGATAATAGTTAAGTTTCCTAGGTCCCTTATTCTCCATATAAAATTTTATCTGTATTGAAAAATAAAATTGAGCTTTTTCTGATACAAGCTTAGCTTATTAGAGTTCAGTGACTTAACTCTATTTAAGTTTATTTGAAGATTGTGACTAGCAAAAGCTAGATTCATATTACCCAACATCCCAACGCATCATTTATTATCGGCTGTGTATCATGAAGCCTTGCAAATACGGTGTATTAATCAGGTGCCTCCCAAATAAGCACCATATATTTAAATAAGCTCAGCTCATAAGGAAAAAATGTAAAAGGACAAATTCGTGTACATGTTAAGGCTCAACATGCATGTTTCTGCAGTACTCCATGCTTCTTTCAAGTTTGATGTCAATCTAGTCCTTTCCCAGTCAACGACCTATCTCTCTGTCGAGTTATTAGTACACCACAATTCTCGAACCTTGTGTGCAGATTGAAAAGATGGTGTATGGCTTTTGTGTAAGAGTTTTTTCTTTTCTTCTCTTTTCTTTTTCTTTTTTATTAAAAGAAAACTTCTACTGACTTCACTTATAAATTCTCGACACGGTCAGATACACAATTAAATAAACTGAGTTAGTTGATTTTCTGTGAAGGTAATTAAATAAATTTGAAGCACGAGAGATGCCTCGATGTAAATGCCACTTTTGTGAATTTACCTTACCTTTAAGATTCAAATAAGTTGTTTTAGTTTATGAATTTCTGTTCACTGAATTCGACTTGCTCTTTTCCAACAATGAAATCTTACTTAATCAATCAAAAAAGGACAGGTTTTATTACCAACACCAAAAATTGTGACCGTAGATCCTGTGATAGCTAATAATCTAATAGCACATTTAAATGTAAATCTACGATAACATTAGAGTATTTTAGGTAAGGTATCGGGATCATTCACCCTAGTCGTAGAGTAAGCAAAGTAAATACAATTAACTAAATGACAGGATAAATTTACATAGTTCAGCTATGTTTATGTCCACAAGACAATGGTAATGCGTTAATTAAGTATGAGACTGTTACAACGAGTGAAAATTGTTGGTTTGAGCAAGGGGTAAAGATAAGCAAATACAAACTTCTAGGATGCCGCACTATATTTTGTCTCTCAATCGTCCAACTCCTTTTCTACCTGGCAGTGACAGAACTAGGGGGTGGCTGAGGTGTGCTCCAGCCACCCCAAAACATTTAAATCCTACCCTAAAAATATTATTTTAAAGATAAGTTTTTAAAAAATAATTTATAGTCCCCAAAAAATAGAAAACTTATCTACCCTTCTATTTTAGCCCACCCAAACTTTTAATCTGCTTCCGTCGCCGCTACCTGGTTTGCTTGGTATTTATAGATAGGCTTCGGCTTCTGTTTCTCGTACTTGTCGCTTGGTTCAGCATTTGTTGATGACCTCAAACTATACAGCGGAAGGGACATCGCCACATCACCGTAGCCATTGGCCACCACGTCTCTTCTTCACCTACCCATGGATGGTATCAAATGTTGATTTACCGAGATTGCTATCGCTTGTCACATACAAACAGCTTCATCGCTAACACTTGATTTCAGGCACGCATCTGATCTCTCAAACTGGCTCCTTATCCCACGCAACGGCTAGCTTGATCTGCAACCGTCAATTGGTCCGTGTCGAGATGTGATAAAGTAAGAAGAATTCTTCCCCATGCTTCACGGTGATCTTCTGTAACCCAGTAATAATAACTTAATTAGGACCGCTACTTCTAGGTTTGCGACGATGTCACGTGGTTGGTGGATATTTTTATACTCACCGTTTTGGCCGGTATTATATAATTTTTTTGATAAATTCATAAATTATTCGGCTAGCCGAATTATTTAGCTGGTTATCTCCATGTTTTGTTTACACCTCACTAACCTACCTACCTACATGGCCTGTGTACCCATTGACTTTTAAACCCACCATTAACTCATTTACCTTCATTAGAACTATCTTTACAAAAAGTGTAGACGAAATTAATATATTTTTGTATTTTTTGTTAATTTTTAAACACTAATCCAACGTTAATTCTTGGTTATGCAACACATATTATATATATAATACATTAGAAATCCCAACACTAAAGCCTTTAATATGTACTGGAAATTATCAGTGCCAGTCTTTTATAACTGAAAAAAATTATATACGAATTAACAAATTTTTATATTTTTATTGTATCGTGTATTATTGATCGTATAGTTGATTTTTATTTTATCTAGCATTTAATGTTTGAATTTTAATTAACTTGAATTATTCCTGCTCACCGAGTTACTAACTAGGCCCACATATGCCACCACCTTTCACGTTTGCACAATGCTCTTTTCGATTTCTTCGTGCAATAAGTCCTCTCGATTTATGGGACGGTTAATCCTGATACTATAACAAGAAGTTGAGAGAAAGACAAAGTCACAAGGCTTTAACTTTTCATACTCTTTTTTCTTCTGTTAACTCAGTTCGATAGTATATGGAAAGAGAAGAAAAGATTATAATTTTCTTATGTTAATTGTCGCTTCTCATTTTTACAATGAACAATATATGGAAAAGATTAGAAAAAAAGAAGAAGAAGTAATTTTCCCTATTTTCCTTGGTTAATTGACGATTTCGGTTATTCTCATTACAAGAGATAATATTCCTAAAGTAATTTGTCAATTTTATTCCTCCTACAAATCTCCGAAAACTCTTTTTAGTTCGCTCCAACTTCTGGATCTATTTTTCGCTCAACATGGTAAAGATTTGAGAATTGAACATCACTAATAAACATTTGTATGCGTTCCTTAAACCGACAACATTAACCAAAATTTTGCTTACAATAGTGGATCCATGCATGTCTGTGACAATTCATGACTTGTGGCTTGCGCTTGTCTTCCAATTTATAAGCACACACAAAAAATTGATGGCAAATGTTTTGTGAATATTGCAAAAATAAATTGTTCAACGTGAAATCTTTAAAGTCATTTTATATGTCATACATTGTTTACTTTGCCCACTTCATGTAATATGTCTTGGCTATTGCGGAAAATGCACTTCGCCCACTCCATGTAATACGTCTTAGCTTTTGCGGGAAATTCAGAAAGTTTTTTGGTACTGCATTAGGTGTTCCCGTTATTGAAAAAAGGGTGTTATACATGTTACATGGTTCGGCCTTTAGAAAGGTACTCAGTTTCGATCATAGTTCCGATTGGAATATTTCTTCCCCTTTCTGTAATCTCTTTGTAGGTGATTTCTTTTGTACCTTAAACTTTAAGGTTTTATTACTTGTGATAATTTTTGCCAAAAATCAGGCTATAAGGGGTGTTGTTAGGATTCGGATGGATAATTGTGCTATCAAATTCAACGTTTGGTTTTTTCTGGTACCCATGATTTATTCATTAATCATTATATATAAATTTATTTTGTTTATGAATTTTTGGAAGTGATTTCTCTGATAAACAAAGTCAATCTTGGTATTGTTTTCTAGGTAAACCACATCGTTTAGAGGATAGGTTTCTAACAACTGCTTCTTTCTGGACATCACCAGGCTCAGAGATTCTAGTTTGAAGATGATTTTGTAAATTGGTAGAGGTGCATATGTCAAGTCCCAAGTGAGGGACCTTTCTAAGAGTCAAAAGTAAAACACTTGGAGAATGATAGTCAAAGTAACCCTAAAATTTCTTATGAAAACCCAAAGTTCTTAAAGATAAATCTAAAATGGATTCTTAAAATGGTAAGATTACAAACCTAAAATTAGATCTATAACTTCATATTTTTAAAACCCTAGTTTTCTGAACTTTAGGGACTCGGATTTAAGTGTTTTTTTTTTTTTGCAAAACAAACGAGATCTGACTTTCTTCCTTTGAAACAATGCTTCAAAGTTTCTAGATCTAAATATTTCTTTAAAACAAAAACGATAGAGTAAAACTCTTAATACCCTTGCATCTCCCTGTTTCTAGTACCAAAATATAGTTGCAGGAAATCTTATACCACACCCAAATGCTTACCTCACACAACTCTCAATGGTCAAGATTAGTAATCCGAATACACATAAGTAAAAATAAAAGTAAAGAACACAAGAAATTTACGTGGTTCGGTGTTAATACCTACATCCACGGGGGTGATTTCACTACGATGGGAAGAAGATTACAAACTTCTCAACCTCAATACAATATTGCTCTCACTAATTCTCTCTCTCTCACACCTTACTTAAGAAGTTCCACCATTTTTACATTATTCTCGCTGGTATTTATAAACAAATTAGAATAGTGGATGACATCTCATTTTTGCTTCGCAGGTACCCTCGCATGAAGTTTTTTGGAAAAGAATCCAACTACGTTGCTTTGCTTCACTGAGATGTTCGCCAAGTGACTCTCGTCATGTCTTTCGATGTGGCTCTGTGCTTCGCTCAATAGCGATTTACGATTTCACAACTTTGATCACTACCATCCAAGTGGCATATTTGCGTGCTTTTCTAAAACTTTGGTCACACGAGCCAAACAAAGTACTAAAGATTGTGGCCCTACACTTGGGAAGGAAAAACACAACGTTCCTACGGGGTTATGAAATTCGACCGCGGTTACCAACCCAGTATGGATTTTACTACCCAGCGAAATTTTTGTTAACTCTCGTACCAGTCTTGCAGATATCGTACATTTCTAGAGCATCATCTTTCGATCAAACTATTGGTTATTGCTGACTATGTTATTTTAGAGCCTTCTCATTGAAAACAAGATAATAGAGTATTAAGCTTACCAGTATTTTGGATTCGAACATTTGCACAAGAAGTACACTCTTTCTTCTCGATGATGTTGTTGGCTTGTTTTGGGTCAATTTTTTTTCCGATATAGTTCCTTATATTATTAACCTTCGGTTCGTTTTAGATGGATTCATTGTTCTTACCTGGTTGGAATTTTAACTTATTATATTATTATTTTTCGACAGCTAAGTTTTATCGTCCTTCAATAAAATCCCTTTTTACCTAACAAAAAAATCACTCGTTCTTCTTCAACGATTTTTGTTAAAATGATTATCTTTTAAAAACTCATGCTAATTGTCTTAGCTATAGCCGTCTGGATATATTTTTGACACTTAGTGCATCTGGATAATATAAAACACTCAATCCAATTGCAAAATGACTACAAACTCCAAAATATCTCACTTCGAAAGTCTTCTCAGTTTTCCCCCAACATCTTAATATTTTTCGACAGTAAATATTGTTTGTGAATAATAAAATAAAGATGGGTACGCTTAATTTGAAACATTGTTAACAAAATACTGTGGAAAATAGCCTATATATGTATGAGCAAATAATACTATACAACATCAATATCCATTCTATTTATATCTCCTGCGAAAACACTCTGATGGCAAATTTTATGAACACATTGCAAAAGGAATGTGTAGAATGGATGCTCAAAATTCATTTTATTTTATTTTTTGAAGCATAAAACTCATTTCTAATTGCATACGAATTTTATTTTTCTTACATGACTAATATTGGTTTGAGAAAATCCACAAAAATCATGTCATGCTTCATGCAATTTGTTCAATTATTTTACCCAAAAGTTTCACACAACATGCAATAGCTTTAACAGAGCATGGCTGCCATACATATATTAAGATATGAGACTTCCCCTACATATTTTCACTTAAAATCTCCACAAATAAAAAATAAAAAAATATTATATTAAAAATCTATTTATATATGGGAAAATATTTATTTATTTTGTTGAAAAGGGCAAGACTAATAAAAAAATTGAAACACAAACTAAACCCCTAATTATTTTACCTCTCAGCCACGGTTCCTTCATCCATTTGCAACGGATATCTTCGTATTTGCAATATTTATCTTCAACTGTAACAGTTTTTTCAACCCATTTGCAACTTATATCTTAACATCTACAACGTTTATCTTCAGTCTTGATTGGTATCAGTGAGTCTGTAACGCCTATAAACGTTGCAAACTAACTATTCTCTTTATTTTTTTCTACTTTTTCATCAGTTGTAAGCACTTTGAGCTATGAACCATAATTTTGAGCAAGTGATTAATATGAGGAGCTAAACCCTTTTTTTTAGTCAACGAAGGAAGCTATTTTTCCAAAAAATATGTAGTAATATTTATTTAATTAATTTATGCTATTCTTTTATGATTATTTACCTTGGTTAAAAAGTTATTTAATGATTTTTATTAAACAATTGTGATTTCTTTTGATGGTATATGCTTGGCCTAGGTTTCTGATGTTCCATGCTTTCGTTATACAATTGTTATTTTGAAAATTTATTTGTTGCAATATTTTGAATCAAATTAAACGTAAGAATTGCATAATTATAATTATTGAATTAAATTATTTTAAAAATTGGAAAATAGTGGAATCTTAGCCTCAGTTTTCTCTCAATCTTGTTATCAATTTTATTTGAGTTTTGCTATTTTTAGTCTGAGAAACTAGGATTAAATCTAAATCTTTACAAGTCTTGAACGAATTTTTCTTACCACTATCACAAAATTATCATTGTGTCTTATGTATGTTAAGACGTGTTTTCTTAACGTGCCGAGCTGTGTTCTACTATCTGTTTATCTATGCCGCGTGTTATGTTGTATCGATGTACGTATACCTATTAATCTGGTACAACACAACACACTAACCTTAGTATTATACCATACCATACCATATCAAATCACATATGTATTATGTTTCAAATTCTAACGTGTTTTGTTGTGCCGTAATCTAACTATTTTGGTAATACTAAAACCACAATCATAAGCCCTTAGATAAACGATTGTTAGGTCCACACTTAATATTTCGGTTTGGTATAATTTTAGTTCAAAAGAGAACCAATCATGCGGTGGACAAAGACTTGGACTATTCATTGGGTGATAGGTAATGGGTTCGTTATACTATCCTACGAAACCCAATAAAGTAGAGATGCTGTACCGTCATTCCTCGCTGGACCCCACAAATTCCTTTTTCCAAAAGCTTGTACAGCCGTTGATTCCAACTCAACCAAAAACAACTTCACCCTACTTTCACACACATTTTAAATCAACACATCACATAATCTCAACCGTGAAACCCTCAAAAATCCACGTGTTATATAACCAACCCTCGTAATCCTCTGCTGTATAACCACATCGTTAAATCAGAACCGTACTATAACAAATTATTCCCAAATTTCTTAAAAACCCTAGATCCCTCCCAATTTTTTTTATCAAATCCCCATTTTTTTTTCCTCTCAGAGAGATCTCCGAGTGAAAACTCGGATTTGATAACTGCGGAAAATCCTACTAATTTCTCATCCAATCGTCTTTCTTCTCACTCCTAATCAGTAAGTTCTTACATTTCTTATTCAAATTTTGCAATTTTTTCCATATTTTTTTGATTGATTTCTGTGTTAGATTCGAGTTTTTGTTTGATTTGCACTGTAATTTCTGTATTTTTATCAGTAATTCTTAGATCTGATTGTTTGTAGTATTCTGATTTCATTGTTAGGGTTTAAAAAAAAAAGGTGAAAACAAAATGGCTGAGAACAATTCATCATCAGTTGGGTCTAATGGAGAGAACTTAGAAATTAGCTCTGAAATTGGGAATTCATCGAATTCGAATGGAGTAGGGGTTAATGAAAACGATGCTGCTGCGATTGAAGCGATAACGCGGAAAGTTCAAGATACATTAACTGTAGGAGGTAAGAAACATAAGTTTTGGGAAACACAACCTGTAGGACAGTTTAAAGATCTAGGTGATACTAGTTTATCTGAAGGTCCAATTGAATTACCGACACCGTTATCTGAAGTGAAACAAGAACCGTATAATTTACCAAGTTTATATGAGTGGACTACTTGTGATATTGATTCGGAAGAAACATGTGCTGAAGTTTATAGCTTGTTGACGAATAATTATGTTGAGGATGATGAGAATATGTTTAGGTTTAATTACTCCAAGGAGTTTCTGAGATGGGCACTTCGTCCTCCTGGTTATTTCAAGAGCTGGCATATTGGTGTTCGTGTGAAAGTCAGTAAGAAACTTGTTGCGTTTATTACTGGTATCCCTGCGAAGATTAGGGTTGGTAATGTGGTTGTGACAAAGGCTGAGATTAATTTCTTATGTGTTCATAAGAAACTTAGGTCGAAGAGGCTGGCTCCTGTTATGATTAAGGAAGTCACTAGGAGGGTTCACTTGGAGGATATTTGGCAAGCTGCTTATACTGCTGGAGTTGTGCTTCCCACACCAATAGCGACTTGTCAATATTGGCATAGATCTTTGAACCCTAAGAAGCTTATTGATGTGGGTTTCTCTAGATTGGGTGCTCGAATGACAATGAGCAGAACCATTAAGCTTTATAAGTTAACTGAATCCACTGTCACTCCAGGATTTCGGAAAATGGAGCTTCGTGATATTCCTGCAGTTACACGGCTTCTGAGGGGTTATTTAAGCCAGTTTATTGTTGCTCCTGATTTTGATGAAGACGATGTAGAACATTGGCTTCTTCCTACAGAGAATGTTGTGGACAGTTATTTGGTTGAGAGCCCAGAGACACACGAGATCACCGACTTCTGCAGCTTTTACACACTTCCGTCGTCTATCCTGGGGAACCAGAACCATTCAATTCTGAAGGCGGCTTATTCATACTATAATGTCTCCACAAAGACTCCATTGCTTCAATTGATGAATGATGCTCTGATCGTGGCTAAACAGAGGGATTATGATGTCTTCAATGCATTGGATATTATGCACAATGAATCTTTCTTGAAGGAGCTGAAATTCGGACCAGGTGATGGGCTACTTCATTATTATCTTTATAATTATCGTGTAAAACATGCACTGAAACCATCAGAGTTAGGGCTTGTACTCTTGTAGTTTGAACACATCTGAAATTTTATTCTTATGCTAAGGAATGGTAGTTGATGAAGTGTTTACTGAACTAGACATCTTGGGTTGTATTCAATTTTATGCGGCTTTTTTTCTTGCAACCTTGAATCAGAGGTTTCTTCGATTAAGATCAGAGTTTTGTGTCTTTTTCGTTGTGCGGTAACAAACTGGAATAATTTGTTTTAAGGTAACACATCATTGAAAATTTTGTTCTTTTTCTTGACACTGAAATCTTCAAATCATGTATGCCATAGTTACGGGAGGCTGTAGGTCATAATCATGTCTGGTTAGTAATTCTTTATCATATCAGTTGCAAAACGATTTTGAGGGTGATGTTATCAATAAACTGTAAATTTTGCTGCTTTATTGCCTATAGATTTCATTAATGCAGCCTCTCTTAATTGTTGATCTTACACAATTCATTGCTATGTGTTATTGCTGGAGGTAGCTAGTATGTTAGTTATTAAGAGATAGTCCCCTGTAGGTCTAAATTTGGAACAGATTCTTATCATTCTGCCACATGAAATCCACTGACCAGAAAAACCAGTCTAGAAGTTCTTTTTTGGGTTCTAAAGAGTAGTGTATTACAATTTATCTAGAATTGAATGTTGATTTGCATACGGGAATCCATTTATTTTTAGCACTAGTTTGTAAGGTTATGACACTGGATAATTTTAAGGATCACACATCTCATCTGAAAATTTTATTTTTGGTTTCTGGACTAGCTAGTTGATGAACTGTATGTTGAATTGGTCACATCTTAGGTTTTGGTCAGTTTCAGGTGGTCTATTTGTGTGCATGTGTAAGAGAGTTCTTTACAAGTTGCTTTAGAGTTCTGTCTAGCAAACTGTCGTAAAATTTATGCATTGACATTATCAGCATATATGTTCACCTTTTTTACAGTGCACGATTCCTTTTATCTTCATGTATGTTAAGCTCTCTGTAGTGTTTATGAAATTTGGTTGTTAAGGGGATTACATATTCTATTGTTCAGAAGATATTGCCAGCTTCTGCAGTAAGAAACAGCAATCCAAGACTGTTGTAATGATTGATGATAGCATTGGCTTCTGTTATTGTATGCATTAATTCCTGAATTCGACATCCGAGTTTTGTTTTCTTTTTTTTTATGTGGTAGCAAAGTGAAATAATTTGTTTTAAGTTAACAGATCATTGAATTTTTTGTTCTCTTTCTTGACACTGAAATCTTTGAATCATGTATGCCTGTAGGTTAGGAGGGCTGTAGGTCATAATCATGTCTGGTTAGTGTTTCTTTATCATATCAGTTGCAAAACGATTTTGAGGTGTGATGTTATGAATAGACCGTAAGTTTTGCTGCTTTATTGCCAATGGACTTGATAAATGTAGATGCCCTTAATCGTTGCTCTTAGAGAACTCATTTCTATGTGTTGTTGTTTTGAGGTAGCTAGAATATTAGTTATTAAGTGATAGTCCCATTTGGCTCCTAATTTTGGAACAGATTATTACTCGTCCTTATCATTCTTTGACATGAAATTGCGGATAGCGTTCTAAAATTGTCCGATTGTCCGCTTAAATGGACCAACACATGACTAAAAGCCTAACACGTATCTGATCTCATGCCCTCTTGAAAGTGTAGGAGCAATAATTTCTCAACCAAAATCCCTGGCATAGCGCGGCAAGCAGCATGCTAAGCACGTGATTTCATGGGCTGTGCTAGTATGTTTTGCACGTGATTTCATGGGCTGTGCTGGCATGTTTTACGATTCTAAGCACAAACAAAAAAGTAAAACCGCAACCTGCATTAGGTCATCTAACTGACCCATAACCTGCAAGATGAAAGCCGGCCCGTAACCCGTAAAGTTAAAATATAGGCCTATCATAGCCCATTCTAAACAGTAGCACCGCCGCACTACACCTTTTTATAGATCAAAAAAGATTGGAAGTTCTCTGCAAACATTTCTTTCGGTCAAGCAGATTAAAGTGTGAGCGGAGGGTGAGGAGAATCAATGTCAGGCATTCCTGAAGAGATCTACCTCGAAATCCTTCTAAAGGTACCAGTGAAATCAACATATGTATGTAAGTGTGTTTGCAAGTCTTGGTTTCAAATAATTTCTAACCCTGGTTTTGTTAAGATGCACCTTGATATTGCTACACAAAGAAAAAACTATAATCTCATCATGGAATGGTATGACGGAAGAAGCTCACGTTTCACAATCAGCTCTATAAGTTATGATTTATTATCGTCGTCGAGAGAGTGAAATTGTTGAAATGGCGGATTACCCATTCAATGACTGTTTTTCACAAATTGTAGGTTCATGTAATGGTCTGGTTTGCATTTGGTATGGTAGTCGTATTGGTAGTACCATAAAGGAGATATTCTTTTGTATTTTTAACCCAGCAACTAAAGAATACAAGAGAATATCCACATTATTAGGGTATAGGTATTCCATGATTACTGCTTTTGTTTATGATTGCAAGGCTGATGATTACAAGTTAATAATTGTGGATGAATCTCGTGGAACCGAGTTATATGTGTATACTTTAGGATCAAACTTATGGACAAGTAGTCGAACCGTGCCATGTAAGTTTCTTCCTGAGCGACAAACTGGGATTCTTGTCAATGGGGCCTTTCACTGGTTTGGCAAAACGCGTGAACAAAACTCATCCATGTTAATAATTTCTTTGGATATCAGCAACGAGAAATTTGACGAATTGCAGTTTCCAAACAAACTCATGGAGAAGAAGTGTTCTTCGATGAACATGGACGTTTTGGAAGGGTGCCTTTGTGTACTGGTAACGGAACCTTACGTTTGTTTTAGAGTTTGGATGATGCAAGATTATGGAGTTCAAGAATCTTGGACATTATGTCACATCATTCGCCGTGAAAGTATAATGAGAAACTGTGGTTCAAGGCGTTTGTGTTCTTCAAAGAATGGTCATTTTCTACTAAGGATTGGCCGTGAGTTAGTTATATATGACCCAAAGCATTCAAGTTTCAGAGAACTCAATTTTTCAAATAATCTATGTCTCTTTGAGGCACATTGTTATGTGGAAAGCCTAGTTTCACTCAACTCAGGTACTTATGCCCGCACCGCAGAATTAGAACTATAGGAACAATCAGAACTGATAAAGTACAATTGAGGTAAAGACTAGACTTTTTGCATCCTGAAGTTGTGTATGTTTATATCTTGCGAACCTTTTAAGTTTGTACCATGTTTCTCACATGACATTAGTCCTTGTTATGCATATATTTTCACGGCCGATGTGGTTCTGCAACTGTTTAAGTGAACAATGAGAAGTCAGAACGTATGAATGATATGAAAGCTAACACTTTGCATTTGGCAGTTCTATCTTGCAAACCTTTTTTACATGTAGCCATGTACCATGTTATCATGGGAGTGAAAACTTTGTTCTGAATCCAGTCTATATCAAACCCCTAATAGTCGAGAATTCAGGTTTAAGTAAGTTGTCATTAAATATTTTTTTCCTCCATTTTGCATTCACTTTTTACATTCTTTTACAGTTGCCATATATAATTTTCCTCATGCTATATGTTGAGTTTGATGAACTATATGCATTCTCGGTATCCTAATAGTCGAGAATTTGCTAAGTTCATAGGAAATGAGCAATTGAGGCCAGGTTATAATTATATGGCGGGGTTACGGGTCAGTTATCCTCCCGCAGGCTGCGGGTCAGTTAGATGAGTTAATGTGGATGCCTATTTTATGTCTTTCTATACTGTAGTAGTTATAAGAGTGCATAGGATCGGTTGCAGGATTCTAGTAACTCGAGTTGGGCGACGGATATGCACCGTGATAAACATACTGAGATCTCAGTTTTTCAGAACCCATAGTTGAGATAACAGGAACCTATACTTTGAATGTGGTTGTGGTGCCAATTTGTTTTTGTTTTGGAGTATTGCATGTAAACTAATTGTAATGTGCTTGTTGTTCGACTTGTCTGATCTCGGTTTACTTTTTACACTCTTTGCACTTGTGTACTTCGTTAATGATTCTGTTGTCTAAAACTAAAATAAACTTGAACAAGATCATAATGCTAGACTCTGCGCAGTTTCTTTATCCAGGCTGTAGATTGAAGTTGCTTCCATTTGTGAGAGGATATGATGAAGCTCCATGGTGATTAAAAGTGTGGAAAAACTCAAACTTACATAAATTGTATGAGGAATATTTTTTCAGTACTCTTAAAAATTCAAACTTACATCTTTTAGAGGCTCTAGGAAGACTTAGTAACTCTGACTTCAGTTCTTCTTTATTCGTCGCATCAGTTTTATTTAGACATAGACTGTTAAACCTTATGAGATATATTTGTTTTACATTACTTGATAAGCTTTATACAAGAGGAGATAGAGTAACAGACTCCCTGGTCTGTGGGAAAGTTACAGAAGTTGTTCCTATAATTGAGGGTTGTTACTGACTTGACTTGTTCTTGTGCAGGTAGTCAGGGATGTTAGCTGTTCCTGTTATCATGCCCCCTCAAGATGGACCGCGAGAGAGAAGTCCAATCTTGGATTTTAGTTGTAGAAATCTTGAACTTGGTAAAGGTTTTGTAAGTGCATCCGCTAGCTGATCAGCAGATGAAACATGTGCTACGCGCAATACACCTTTTTGGACCTGATCTCTTATGAAGTGAAAATCAATGGCGATGTGCTTCATGCGCGAGTGGAAAACCGGATTTGCACAAAGTTGCGTAGCTCCCACATTGTCACAATAAATCACAGGACAGGTAGACAATCGAATTCCCAGATCAGTGAAGAGAGAAGTCAACCAATTGAGTTCAGCTGCAGCATTTGCCACAGCCCTATATTCCGCTTCAGTCGACGATCGGGCTACTGATTTTTGTTTCTTGGAACTCCAGGAAATAGGATTGCGACCAAGGTAGACAATATAGGCGCTGGTAGAAGAGAAGTCTTCCTTGTTGCCCCCCCAGTCTGCATCCGAGAACACTTGTAACTCACTGTTGGTATGGATGTGATCAGAAAAGGCATGTAGCTGTAGAGGAGATTCCTTATACAGTTGAATACCTTCATTGATTGTGCCGCAAAGATAACGTAGGAGACGTTTAACAAACTGCCAATGTGTTGTTGTGGGTGAATGCATGTATTGTGATAACTTGTTTACTGCAAAACTCATATCTGGTCTGGTGATTAGAAGATATTGTAAACAGCCGACAACATTTCTGTACTCAGTAGGATCTGCCAA
>JAJJMC010026408.1:0-11646 GCA_023531435.1 Papaver californicum
TGTTTAGGCCAAAAATTCCTTTTGCTAAACAACCAATCAAACTCTTGGATACAAGTTAAATAAATGTAAACGAATAACAGAGAAATCTCTTTTAAAATAATAAAAAATCATCTTTTTCATAAATTGTTTAAGCTCAATACAATAAATCATCTAGGTTATGTAATTTCTGGGTTTATAATCTTTACACCTTTTCATTCAATACAGAAATTCAAACATTATACAATTACTT
The DNA here is from genome assembly GCA_023531435.1 of Papaver californicum. Classification (NCBI taxonomy): domain Eukaryota; kingdom Viridiplantae; phylum Streptophyta; class Magnoliopsida; order Ranunculales; family Papaveraceae; genus Papaver; species Papaver californicum. The sequence continues at coordinate 230 of JAJJMC010026408.1, forward strand.
CTCATAAGTTTGTACCTAAAAATTTCTTCTCCTCCCTCTCTTAGGTTTTTTCTTACTAATTTTTCCGTCCCTTATTCGTTGTTTGATCTTCTCTATTTATAGATCTATTTTTCTGATCGCTCTTTGTACCACGTGTCGTTTTCTTCAGCCTAGTCATCGATTCTGGATCAATTCTTCTCTGGGTCGATCCATCTTGTTTCGATATGTTTATCATCCTTGTACTTTATCTTTATTTGGTGCGATCGCATAGATGACAGATCGTTCTTTACAGCTTCTTGGTTCGATACTTTATATGTCCGACACGTGTTTCTTTATCCCTTAAAACTTCTGTGGCCTCGATCATAGAGTATTTATTATAATCTGCTTTCTCGATCATTATAATAATAATTATCTTTTACTTTCTCGATCTTTAAAAGAATGGAGTAATTATTATCTTTTACTTTCTCGATCATAAAATAATATAGTATTAATAACTTTTTGCTTTCCCGAACAGCTATCAATCAATACTGTTTGTCTTATTCTTTGGTGTTCAGCTTTCTCGATCTTATGTGTCACTCATGCAGCTCTTCGCTCAGGAAACATCTCATGTCTTTCGATATTCGATATCTTTGATAGTAATCCTGTGTTTCTCACCTTTTTTAATCTAGATGCTTCTTTGCTTGATCCTCTTCCATGTGTCGTGATTCTTTAATTTACTAACAATTTGCCCCCTTCTTCTCTTTTTTATAAAATCATCCAACGGTCGATCCGAGATTTTGAAAAATAGAGAAGGACTTTCAGTTTCACGTTCTCCGAGTTTTCCGCTGGCTCTGTATTTATTACTTTTATACTCATGATTATGTCAGTTACACTTTTTTCAAAAAAAATTTCGATTATCTCGTTCTCCCATCTTGTGGCGGTTACTATTCTCCTCCTTTAAATATCCTGTAATTTTCTGCTGTCTTTTCTCTTTTAGTTACTGCACCTTGTTTTCCTTAATCTTTTCAAATCTTCCTACTACTCAGGAGTTCTGTTCTTGTTAATTGGTTTCTTCTTCACTTCATTTTGACCATTGTTAATTTCTTTTCTTCATGTAAGTAATTTTACTTTTCTTGATTCAAAATTTTTCTTTTTATGGCTGTGGGTCTATCGATGTAGTGAGAAGATTGTGATTCTCAGGTTATGCATGAATAAAAAGGCTCTTTTTTACACTGTAATTATTAATAGGTAATTTCTTTTAATCTTTTCTTTCTTTCGTTTCTTTTTGCTCAGATCTTCAATATGTCTCCAAGGAAATCTGATACTACCGGCAACCAGGGTGGAAATAGGAGATCAAGTAGGACTTCTTCATCTCAATATGCTGTTTCCCGTCGAGATTCATCTATTGCTACTCCTTCTCCTGCTGTACCTCGCACCGTACGGGATTCTTCTCCCGATATTCCTAATGTTGCCCCCAAAAGTAAACGGTCAATGTCATCTTATAGCTATCGATCCATGGATATTGAAGAATTTAAAAGAAGACATAACCTTCAAGGATTTAAAGTTTCTTTTGCGGATAGTACTTCCGATATGATGACCTATGATTCGATGAGAAAATTTCAATATACCCATAATAGATTATTAATTTCTGTTGGTGCCTTGGAAGCTGGTCTTCATCTTCCTCTGTATGAGAAAAATAACCCTTTCCAATTCACAGCTCTTGCTACTCGCAGCAGGGCCCCGCATACTCAACTTCGTTCCATTACACAGTATAATGGTAATTGGTGGCGGATTCTCGATGAATGTACCCTTCGCAGCGAGGGTCGTACCCGTCTTACTTGCTATGTTCCCGATCCCTCAGAACGTGATAATTATACGCCTGAAAATTTCCAGAATACTTATGGTGATGGTATTACTATTAAGAATTTTGTTAGATGGAGTGTTAGTCCTGTTCGCAAATGCTCAAAAGGGTTTCCTCTTCTTCATGAAGTTGATGATCCCAGAATCAAGGTAGCCCCACGCACTAATGTTGATTTTCCTTCGAATGAGAGAATTCGTCGAGAACATGATTATAGGTGGTATCGCACTCCTATTCTGATCGAGGGACCTTGGGTATATGGTGATCTCCCTACTAGTGAAATTCAACATCTTCGTAATTGTTTCCCGAACTATTGCCCCTGGAAATTGAACTTTGATGATTATAGATTTGACTTCAAGGTTCGGAATTCTTAGTTGATACCATTTCTTTTATTTATAGTGTATCGATCTTTAATGCCTTCTTTAAATGTTTTTTCTTTTCTTTTTTTTATTATTATTTTAACTTCAGGTCGATCCTTCTTTGGACATCGGAATCCCTCTTCCTCCACCTGATCGTGGTATTAAAATCGTCGAGAATAGACAGATGGTCGAGGATGAACAAACAATCGAACCCTTAGTTGATGGTAAAGGAAAGCGAAAATTAGTTCTCGCAACAGAGAAGAAGCAAAAGAGGCCTAGAACTCTTGAACTCTCAACCAAAGTTATAGGAGAGATGGTTCCTAGTTCGAATAGGGGAGAAGGAAGCTCGATGGTTGCTCTTCCATTGGATCAGTTTGATCCTATCGATGTTATTCCAGTTTCCTCGATGCCAGCAGAAATTATTGTATCGGAACGATCCAATCCTATGGTTGCACCTTCTTCTGGTACTTCATCCAATTTTTATAACGTTGTTTCTCCACTTCCATTTGATTTCGTACTTGATTCCCCTGTACCTGATAATGGTGCATTGGAAACTTTTTCTGGCCTTCCTCAAGAAGAGGGAGATGATATTGTTATTGATGATCTTATTGATGTAGTGAATGAAGTATCTCATTCTGAAGAAAAGAATACATCGGAGAGAGATAATGCCGAGATACTTCCAATTGGTGGTATGGGAAACATGAATGTTGAGGCTGATATCGCCATTGTTGATGAAGTTAACATTACTGATCGTACTGAAGATGAAAACCCTCCTTCCAGTTCGATCCTTCCTTCCAGTTCGATCCCTCCTGAAGTCGAAGGGACTTCTGAAGTAATTGTAGAATCGATCGCCCCTTCTGAAATTTTGGTTCGATCTCCTTCGATTGCTGTTGAGGTCGATACTTCAATTCCAAGTGCTGATCCTTCTACTCTGAAGTCTATTTCCGATCGAATCTCCAGTGAAGGTTTCAATTTAATTGGGGACGAAGAAGAAGCATATAAATGGTTTCTTTCTCAAGAGCTTTGGAATATTTCATCTAATCCTGATATTATCAAATCTGATTCTGGCTTCATGTCTCGATTCAAGGATTCACTTAGTGCGATCCCCATGGACGAAGCTTTGGATGCATGGTCCAAGAGTGATGTTTTTGAGCAGAGATTTCCTGTAAAGCCTCCTCCAACCTTTAATGAAGTTTTGACTCTGTCTGATAGTTCATTATATTCACTTCCACAACAGGCTTTAGCCCAACTTCAATATGGTAATGACTGTCTGTTCAGTGGTTATAAATTTTATAAAGCTCGAGCCACCATGATGAAATTGATATTTAGGAAAGAATCAGTGGAGATGAAGGAAAAGAATGTCTCCTTACAACAGGTGAATGATGAATTACAACAGCAAAATACTCTTCTTCAACAACAACTTCAACAACTTCAACAGCTTCAACATCAATATAATGATCAACATCAGCAACAACAGGATCGTCTCCGAATTATTGAAGATCACAATCAAGATCTTCAGAATCAAAATCAAGGTTTATTTTTCATTCCTTTTCAATTACTATTTTATTTACTTGATTTATATGAAACTTTTAAATTTTATACTAGGTCCAGTGGAAAATATGGAGACATTATTTAGGATCGAACGTAGAATGGTACAATTGAATAATCATGCAAGGGAAGTTTTCAAAGAGATGAATGTGGTTAGAGATAAACTGACTCGACTGAACGATAGTTCTGATTTAGCCATTTGGAGGCGTAATAAAGCAGAATCAAAATATCGAGAAGTTGTAAAATTGCTAACTCAGAAAGAATTAGAGTTTAAATCTGTTGTCAGAGGTACATTTTTGGTTTAACTGATTTTATAGCTCTTGATATCATAAAATTTGTCTGATGTTTTCTTGTATTTTCAGAACTGGAGACAAAGTTAAATGAGGCTAAGAATCGTGCAACACAAGCAGAAACTGAGCTTAACTCAGCAAAAAATTCAGTGGAAAAGATTACTCAAGAGTTAAAAACTTCTGAATATAATGTGACTCTTAGCGCCACAAAAATTGAGGATTTACATGCTCGACTATCTACTGAACTTTCTAAAATCAATGCTCGTGATCGAGAGATTGATTCATTAACTGCACAACTAAGTGAAGAGAAAAATCAATCATCACATCTTAGTACTCAAGTAGCAATAGATCAGCAAAAGATCGAAGAGCTTCATAAAGAAATCAACTTTGGGCGTGATTTTGTACAATGGGTCAGGCAAGAAGCTAAAGCGAAGATTGCGATGTCCTTCAATACTGCTTTAGATCGTGCAAAATCCGATCCTTCAGTGCTTAATAAGCGCGCTCCTGTGCCTGCAGTTCCTCCTCCACCATCTCGATCCGGTCTTCCTGATATTTGATTATATTCTTTGTAGTTTCATTTTCTGTTAACTCCTCCATCTTGTACTTTGTGTGTTTTTTCAAAGATTTTCTTTTGTAACTTTTAGACTTGCCTTTTATGCTGTTCCCTGCACAAGAAAATATGATTAAGTAATCTTTTTGGCTATCATATGATTTTCTAAGTCCCATGAATTGAAGTACTTTTTACCTCAAATCATGTTGTTCGAGATCCCACACATACGAAACAAACCCGGGCCAGGGGTAAGATACAGGGTTGGTCCCGAACTGTACTCTGAAAATTGATAAACCAATAATTAGGAACCCCTTCTTGATAAGAATTTTATTGTTAATAAAATTCTCTAAGGATAATGTTCACCTTTTGTGTATGATTATGTCGTCAATCGTAACGATATCCAGAATATGATGTTTCTGGATTGATTTTGAGCGCTCAGAGTATACGAAATTCCGAGATTAACGGAATTTTGATTATCATGGTAATCTCCAAGATTTGATATTCCTGGGTTCAAAGTATATGACATCCCGGGATTAATGGAATTATATAATTTTCCATGGTACGATGCTCCTGGAGTGATTATAAAAGAAATTAATGAATTAATTGTTTATGTACCTGCTTTTTGCGGTGTTATTCACAGATAGTAAAGCTTTAAGTATTGTGCATTCCACGGATGCTTTAAAATTTCTCCTTGCAAATTCTGAAGATAGTACGACCCTTGTCCTGCCGGTGCTTGAATCACATATGGTCCATCCCATGTTGGTGCGAATTTTCCTGCTCTTTTGTCCCTTTGATGTTCTGTTATTTGTCGGAGGACATATTGACCTTGGACAAAATTTCGGGATTTTACACGCTTATGGTATTCTCGAGCTAATCCCCTTTGATAATTCTCCATTTTTTGGAGTGCCACTTCTCTTCTTTCTTCCAAATCATCCAATTTTTGTAACATGAGATCTGAATTTAGGTTTTTCTCCCATGCTTCTGTTCTGGTTGTAGGCAAAATAACCTCTGTTGGTATTACTGCTTCTGTTCCATAAGCAAGAAGATATGGTGATTCTCCAGTTGAAGCTTTTCTTGTGGTTCTATATGCCCATAATGTATTATGTAATTGTTCGCACCACCTATTATAATATCCATCCAATGTTTTCTTCAGATTTGTTGCGATTGTTTTATTTGTGGATTCTGCTTGCCCATTACTTTGTGGGTAAAAAGGTGTAGATTTATGTTTTTGAATATTATATGTTTCAAATAACATATCGATATTCTTTCCTTGGAGTTGCTTTCCATTATCAGAAACTATCGCTGCTGGAATCCCAAACCTACAGATGATATTCTCGAATAAAAATGTAAAAACATCAGTATCTCTGATTCGCGCTAGTGCTTTTGCTTCTACCCACTTGGTGAAATAATCGGTGGCCACAATTAAGTATTTTCTTTTCTTTGTGCCTTCAGCTAATGGTCCAACTATATCGACTCCCCATTTTGCGAATGGCCATGGGCTAAGTATTGAATTTAATTCCGTAGCTGGTGCTTTGATTTTCTTACCAAATCGCTGACATTCTTCGCATCTTCGAACCATTTCTTCCGAATCTTTCAACATGGAAATCCAATAATAACCCTGCATTTTGGCTTTTAATGCTAGCGATCGTCTTCCGCTATGATTTCCTGCATCTCCGTAATGTATTTCTTTGAGAATTCGTAATCCTTCTTTCCGTGATAAACATCGAAATAATGGTCCAAGAAAAGAGTGTCGATAAAGAATTCCATCTCTTAGTTGGTAGCTGTTTGATTTAAGTTGAATTTTCCTTGCTTCTTTAGAATCCATTGGTAATTCTTTAGTTTGTAAATATTGATGTATCGGGACTCTCCAATCCGGCTCACTTGGTTGGTCATTTTCTTGTTGCGATGGAGATGTGGCATTTTGTATGGCTGATTCATCGATACCGTCTTTTTCTATGTTATTTAATACTTGTGCTCTTATGGATGGCTCATATATTCTCCCGATTTTCAGGGCTTTAGTATTTGGATCATTTATCATGGATGAGATATATGCCAGTGCGTCCGCATGTCGATTTTTTTCACGAGACAGATGTCGAAAAATAATATTTGGAATACAAACTGTTAAACTTTGTACAAGATTTTTGTATCGTTCCAAGTCCTCATCAATCGTTTGATATTTTAACTCGATCTGTCTAATCACCAGCTGCGAGTCACTGGTAAGTCTTACATCGCTTATTCCTAATTCAATAATGAGTTTGAGAGCATGGACCACTTCTTCATATTCTACTATGTTATTCGTATGTTCTTCGTATTCAAGTCGAAATGAGTGTACCATACGTCCTCCCTTGGGTGCTGTAATCACGATGCCTATTCCTGCTCCTTCTTTATTTCGCGACCCATCAACAAAAACCTCCCATCGTTGTGAACTATTTGAAGCTAGTATCTCTACTGGTTCTTCTTCTTCACACCCCGGTAGTCCTTGAATTTCATACTCTTCCTCGATTGGAAAATCTGCCAAAAAATCAGCTAGAACCTGGGATTTCTGCGCAGTTTGTAACTCATAAACAATGTTGTATTGTTCTAGCTGAGCGTTCCATTTTGCTATTCTTCCTACCTTCCCTGTATTCTTTAAAACTGATTCCAGTGGAGCTTTGGTTAAAATACGGACATAATGAGTGAGAAAATAAGTGCGTAACTTCTGAGTAGCAAATACCACTGACAAAATTAATTGTTCAATCTTTGTATAATTTCTTTCTGCTGAATTCAAAGTCTTGCTGATGTAGTATACAGGTTTCTCGATTTTCTCATTCGTTCGCACCATTACTCCACTAATGGCATTTTCTGTTGCTGCTATATACAAAGTTAACATTTCTTCTGGTTCTGGTTTTTGTAATGCTGGTAAGGTGGCAAGATGTAGTTTTATACTTTGAAATGCTTGCTCACAACGATCGTTCCATTCAAATTTATTTTTCTTCTTAAGTACATCAAAAAAGGGTTTACATCGTTCTGATGACCTTGTAATAAATCTACTTAGTGCAGCCAAACATCCATTTAACTTTTGTACACTCTTTATACAGTTTGGTGATGGCATATCCGTTATTGCTTGTATTTTTGCTGGATCAACTTGAATTCCATCTTTTGTAACCAGGTATCCTAAAAATCTCCCTGATGTAACACCAAAAATACACTTTTCTGGATTTATTTTCATCTTATACTTTCGTAGTGCACCAAAAATTTCAGTCAGGTTTCGCAAATGATCACCAGATAACTTGCTTTTTACTAACATGTCATCCACATAAACTTCCAAAGTTTTTCCGATCCATGGTTTGAATATTGCGTCCACTAAACGTTGATATGTTGCTCCTGCATTTCGTAACCCAAATGGCATTCTGGTGTAACAATACAATCCTCGTGGAGTGAAGAACGATGTATGTTCCTGATCCGCTTCTGCTAACGCTATTTGATTATATCCAGATTGTCCATCCATGAATGATAACATCTCATGTCCTTCAACAGCATCTACTAGTTGATCGATGTTTGGGAGCGGGTAACTATCTTTTGGACATGCCTTGTTTAGATTGGTAAAATCTATACAAATTCTTACTCCACCGTTCTTCTTCGGGACAATTACCATATTAGAAATCCATGTAGGGTATCTTACTTCCCGAATGAATCCTGCACTCAAAAGTTTTGCTAATTCTTTTTCCACTTGTTCATGATATTCTGGTGCGACTTTTCGTATCCGTTGGCGAAAAGGAATTGCATCAGGATGTATGTTTAATTCATGCTGGACGATGCTGGGATCGATCCCCGGCATGTCTTCTATTCTCCAAGCGAACACATCCATATATTCACAAAGTAATTTGACTATCTGTTGTTCCACATCTGATTTTATTAACGTCCCAATTCGCACTTGCTTGGGGCATTCTATGGTGCCGATGTTTATAATTTTTGTTTGTTCTACTGGGGTGAAAACTGGTTTTGGAATCCCAATTGGAGTTGGGGTTCCCTTTAATTGCTACTTAGCCCCTTTTTGTGGCTGATTTTCCAAATTTTCTTGATTTTTGCTATTCTCTCCTTTGTCACTCTCTATTTTACTTTTTGCATTTTTTTCTAAGTATTGATTTATTTCATCTTCTTTTGCTTTAATTCTTGATTCTTTTTTCTTTTTATATTGTGAATGCTCCCGTTCTTCATTTATTCTTGTCTCCGTTATTACACAAAGTTTAGCATCTTCTTGATCACCCTTTATCTCCATCTCTCCTCGCGGTGTTGGAAATCGTAGATACTGATGATAAGTTGATACTACACCTTTTAATTGATGAACCCATCGTCTTCCTATTATAACATTGTATGGGGATGGTGCATCCACAACACTAAATCTTGTCAGAATATTGATCGGTCCGGCCGATACTTCAAGATCAATTTCTCCCTTTGGCTTGGACGATACCCCATTAAATCCATAAATGACAAATCGTGAGGTGATGAGTTGATCTTGTTTAAAACCCATTTTACAAAATGTATTGTAGAACATCACATTTAATGAACTGCCCCCATCCAAGAGTATTTTCTTGACATTCCAACCAGATATCAATAATGTCAACACAAGAGGGTCATTATGCATTTCAATTTCTTGATTTACTTCTTGTGCAGAAAATGTTAATGGATGTGCCATCCAATCCTCCCATAACTCTACTTGCCTTCCTTGAACTCTAAAGGCCTCGTGGTTCCGAATTCTCTTGCACAACTTCTTGTTGATTGCTATATTCAAATCTGTATCACACTTTTCCACACATGAAATCATATTAATTGTCTGTTTGTTATATGGAATATGTATTGCTTTGCCTTCATCGTATTTTTCTGATGGTTCAATTTTTTGAACAAATTCCTTTAATTCTCCAGCATCGACCATTCTTTGTACCAATGTTATAAAATTTCTACAGTTGTCTGTTGTATGTCCTTTGTAGTTATGGTATTCACAATAGTCTTTGGAGTGTTGTGTATGTTCCGGTTGATTTCCCTTAGTTATTGGCCATTGAAAACCTGGTTGATTCTTCAAAATGTTGAATAACCTGAAATATGAAACATTAAGCTTGGTAAAAGTTCTCTCTCGAAATTGTTGAGCAAAATTTTTTCCATTTCCTCGTCGTGGATGTTTTGATTCTTTTGATTCAACTTTTGGAGGATATTTCCTTTTCTGTTCTGGTAATTCTTCAACTGAATTTGTTCTCCTTGTTTTTCCTTGATTTTCAGAATTAATTCTCGATCCTTGATCCTGTATATCTTGGAGTCTTGCGCATGTTTCTATTATTTCTCTCAATTTGCCTTCAGTTTTTGGATTGTTTCGATGGATTTCAACGAAGAGCTGACTCTTCCGATCTACAATCCCCCATTTGTAATGGTTTATAGCTGTCATAGGGTCTAAATCACCTATTGCTTGACATATTGTATGCCATCTAGTTGTATAAGATCGGATCGATTCTTCCGGCCATGACATTAAAGAATAAAGTCTGTCCTCCCCTGAATCAATTGGTCTGTTATACATGTATGCCTCTAAAAATTTTCTGGCCAGTTGCGCATAGTTATTGATAGAATTTTCCGGCAACCTGTCGTACCATAATAATGCTGTTCCTGTTAAACTTGACGGGAAACATCTGCACATGATTGCTTCATGACCATCCCATCGCGTCATTACTCGGTTATAATACTTTAAGTGCGATGTTGGATCCTTGGTTCCATCGTAACATTCAAACGCTGGAATATTATATTCTCTTGGTAATGATACGCGCGTTAATTGTTGCGCTAACGGTGTTCGCTTTGCTTCTTTCAATACCTCTTCTATCCTTCCCCCCTCTTTATTCTTTAATCCTTTAATTTCCTCCTTCATTTGTTCCATCGCTTCCAAACATGTTTCCCATTGGGTTCGTTGGAAGTTATTTTCCTGTTGTCCTCTGACCCGAGATGTCGATCCTGCTAACACTATTCTTTGATCTGGATTCCGCTGTTCATTTCTTGATGTTTGTCTACTCGACATCGGCTCTTGATTTCGCACTCTAGTCACAGTTGGTCTTTGTTCTCGCTGAATTATATCTTTTAAAACTTGATTTTCGGTTGCTAGTAACTCAATTTGATGGTTGCTTGCTCTTTGCTCCTTTCGTATTTCCTTTATTTCTTCTAATAGGTCCTGTATTTGTCGTGTCTTTCTTCGAGAACTCTCATGATCTGAAGAGAAATTCTGAACCACAGTATTTGACATCAATTCTTGACTTGGGGTATGATTTCCCTCATTATTTTGTTGCTGTCCTGAATCACTTCCTTCTTCTAATCTATTTTCTAAGCCTTCATTACTATTTTGATTCCCAGAATTCGCGTCTTGAGACATATTTTCTAGAATTTGCTGCTTCTTCACTATCTTGTGCCTTCTCGATCGTTTTCCTTCCTCGATATCTAAAAATTTCTCAAAAAATTAGTCAAATGAACTCTTATCTATTAAATCATAAGAGATTCTTATTATTATTTTAACTGTAAATTTTCCCTATCACATATCCAATTTTTTCCTCCTTAAAAAAAAATTTTTGTTTCATATTTTTATCTATTTTGTTCCTCACAAGGTATTTTTCACGTTAATAAAACATACTTATGTAAATAAACCTTATTTTTCATATCTTGTAAAATTAAATTTTCCCATATTTTCTTATAAAAAAATTTTTTTTTTTCTTCCCTAGATGATTCATTAATAAAAAATCCCTTTTTTATTTTTCAGGTAGGATAAATCCTTTTTTTTCCTCCCTGTTTCTAGCGCCAAATTGTTTAGGCCAAAAATTCCTTTTGCTAAACAACCAATCAAACTCTTG
>JAJJMC010026444.1:0-11155 GCA_023531435.1 Papaver californicum
GTTTTATTTCATGAATTGATTGGGTATATAACTTTATAGAATGGAAAGAAAAAGGCAAAATTGGGATATGCATATATCATACAGTCGTTGCTCTTGCGTTTAACCAAATATCTCTGAATCAGTGCTCTCAACTAGATATTGTACCTGAATCTCTGGAAATAAAAATACAGGTACAGCCTTATTAGACGGTGCGCGACTTACTTCAATGAACCAATGGGATGAATACATATCCTCAAGTCTCATCTATCAAGCTTTAACTAGAATCAACAGCCACGCACTGAGCTAATCAGTGGCGATTTTGTATTCCTCGGGAATGAGACGGTTTACATTTATAGGTAGAGTCCATTGTGCTTTAGTGAATACGGCGCTTCTGGTACCTTTGTGCGTGGCTGACTGAAGGATTTCAAGTATTGATGAACATAGGAAGTGTTAGGATGGATGCTATAAAGAAAATAAAAAGAAAAATAAAAAGAACACACAAGATTTACTTGGTTCACAAAAATTAGGCTACGCCCAAGGAGCAGCTCCAGTATTCACTATAATCACAAAATAGTGTTCCAGAGAAACACAAAGATACAAACCCTACATAGGGCAAATCTCCGGGTCCGGGCCTATCGGCCTGTCTCTCTGTTCCATAAACAAACCTCTCAAAAAATTTATTTAATTTCCCAACGGACCGCCAGTCGGATCGGGTCAAGTGCCAAACCGGGTCGTGCACTACCAGGCTCCACACAAACATAACAATCTCCCACTTGGGGACTGGTCACATCACAACGCACCCTAACTCCATTCTGAACAAACTTCAAAACACATCGATCACCAAAACAACTCTCTTAACTAATCATCAAACTCGAAGACCCACTGAAGCTGCACACAACTTCAGTTTCTCAAGGATCATTGGTTTTGTCAACATGTCTGCTGGATTCTTTGCTCCGTCAATCTTCTCAAGTGTCAACTGACCATCTTCTATCAAAGATTGAATGAAATGATATTTAATATCTAAGTGCTTGGTTCTGGAATGGTATGTCGTATTCTTCGCTAAGAAACTAGCACTCTAACTATCACTATGCAAAACTTTATTTCCTTTCTTCATACCCAATTCGTCCAAGACACATTGTAACCATATCATCTCCTTGCTCGCGTCAGTAGCAGCAACATATTCTGACTTTGTAGTAGAAAAGGCTACTTCTTCTGCAAATTAGAACCCCAGCTTACAGCAGTACCACCCAAATTATACACATACCCAGTAGTACTCTTTCTACCATCAACATTTCCAGCCAAGTCACCATCAACATAACCCTGCAACTTCATACTAGAACCGGTGAAACAAAGTCATGTATCTGCAGTACCCTTCAAATACCGAAGTAGCAACTTGACTGCATCCCAATGTTGCTTTCTTGGATTACTCATGTCACTACAAGAAAAACGGGTTTAAGCGACATATCGTTTTAAGTCGCTTAAAGCCCCTTTTAAGTCGCTATAACAGTTATAGCGACTAAAAGTGGCACTCGCTCCCTTGGTTGTAAAAAGCCAGCCTTGTAAAGTTCTTGAGCGGCCATGCAATCGCTCTAGTAATCAACCAACTTACCTAAAGCGAGTACTCTTCTTATTGCTTAAGATCTAGACCAACTACCATGGAGCAAGTAAAATTCTGATCGCTTAACATCTAGACCAACCAATATAGCAAGTAAAATACCAATCGCTTCAGATAGAACAACCCTTCTAAAGCAAGTAAAATACCTAGTTGATAGATCATAGAACAACTCGTCCTGAATTTGCTTGGTTAAGGTTTTAGGCGACCAAATAATTTTGCTCGCTAAAAAAGATTTCTTATTTTGATTGGCCTGAAGTTGGTTGCTTAAGTTTTTAAGCTACAAAACTTTTTACTCTCTAAAAGCGATTTGTGACTTAGGAGCTATTAAACTACCTAGTTGGAAGATACATGGAACAACTTAGCCTGAAGTTGCTTGGTTAAGGTTTTAAGCGACCACATGATTTTGCTCGCTAAAAGCGATTTCCGATTTTGATTGTCCTGAAGTTGGTTGCTTAATCCCAAAATTTAATTGTAATTAAAAAAGTTATCACTAATTAAGATTATATAATTAAAATGACAACTTGTAATTAAGATTAGAAAATTACAAATATATTGTTGCATTTGAGTATCCCACCAAAAAACATTACCTTTTTACAATCCTGTTTCCCACCCATCCCCGACAAGAACCAAAAAACATACAAAATTAATGGTTCCTGTATCATCTTAATGTCTAATTTTCACTTCCCCAAAAGAACAAAAAACATACAGATCAGACTGCACATCCATTGTTCACCAAAAAACTGCACATTCATTGTTCACCAAAATAAAAGGGGCTTTAAGCGAGGTTAGTCAGACTCATCCTCCATAGACAAATTATTCGCCTGATTATCATCAGCACGTCCATCTACCTGCAAATCACGATCATCACCAGCATTGTCGTCCTCATCTTCATGCTCATCTAGGGAATCATCTTCCAAATAATCTGGCATAGCTTGAATTCCCATCTTCTTCAAAGCCTCATCCATATAGTCTCTGAGATTACGCTTTCTCCGTTCCAGCTTTGCCACTTTCTTCTTTTCTGAGTCCAGCTGTTCTTTGAGAGCAGTCAATTGTGCTTCATTTCTTTCATATAAGCTGAAGCTGCCGGGAGCGACTTTTGACTTACGAGCACGCTTGGCCCCATAGCGACGAGGATCAAAAACCTTTGCATATATTTCTTCAGGCGTGTAGTTGACTTCACCTTGACAAACCTGCTCACTCAACCGATTCATTTCTGACTGCATAAACATTGTAAAAAAACAGGAAAACGATTAATTTACACCTACCGCCAGCACGTTTTAATATAAATATGTTAAATTGACCTTCAAAATATACATGTAAACCTGACCAGGTTGACACTTCAGACTATAGGTAGGTTCGTAATTCCAAAAACCAAACACTACTAAGACCCACAAGTAAACAGGCTACAGTCAGACCGATAACCCATTGTTGAAGCAAAGTGTTGTCCACATAAAGTGACATATATGTATCATCACAGCATAGATATGACTTCTTACAAGTTCATATATGAAGGGTTTCAAAGGCTACTCCATATCTAAACACCATACAAACTCCCGTATAAAAAACATTAGAGACAAAAAAACTTCAAACACTGACATTTTCTACAACAGCTGATGGGTTCAGGCATAAAACAAATACCAGAAGGTTTTTGTTCAGTACAGTACTTAAAACTGAGAAACTATTAGAATTATATTTTGCAAGAAAAATAATCCAAATAGAAGTAATGCAATGACTTTTCAAATAATCTTTCTTATATTCTGTAGTGTCCTATTACTGTGCAGTTATGGGGAGAAAAAAAAAGACATGCTTATTGAAATGAAAACAAAAAAGAAAATAAAAGTTAAAAAATTGTATATCCACACATGTTCAGACATATTCTTATTTGATTTCAACATTCACCTCATCTCAGAGTTCAAATTGATGATTGCGGCACAATAATAACAACTACAATCAGAAAACAGAGACCATCATGAGTAATACAGATTCTAATTCTTCTAATATCTAGTACCATGGCTCATGAACTATTTCACACGATAGTTGTTTTTTATGTCAAATTCACTAGAGAAGAAACACTTGCGAGCATAAACTAAGAAGAGAAACTGAGTTACAAGGAAATTTGTACCTGCCAATCTTCACACACTTTACCGAGCTTGCTAGCCTTGTGGGTTACCATGAACATACTGAGTGGATCAACTGGGAGATTTTTGCGTGCCTAATTATATAGAGATTGTTAGTGTACCCCACTAAAAGTAATTAAGACATAAATAACAACCAAAATACAACAATAAACAATTTAAGATTTACCCTCTCATGCGCTTTCCTAGCAAAACTCTGCGTACCATTTGTATGGTTCAGAGCTTGTGCCTTCCGTGCAGCCCTTGATTTCTCTGATGCAGCCTACCAATTAAATATGAAAAATGCAAGTTAGGAGACACTCTAGCAAATATCTGGACACCACAGCTCCATGTTAAATGTTAAACATAAATTTATTATCTAAGATGTCAAATCATCAAAAATACATTGCACAAAGAGATGACCAGCAAATTAATATACCTTAAACGCAACATCCATGTTGAAGAAGTCACACATATATATCCAGTCATCCACATTGCGGATTCTTGGGGATGGCTGTAGCAAAGCTTCTTCATGACTACCAAACGAGCGATAGTGCTTAGCCAACTCAGAGTGATATCTCACGTAAGCCAGCCTCGTTTGTGTTCTAATAGCCTTTTCAGCGTTTGCGTCATCAGGTACTAAGATATAGTAATCCTAGGAGAAAAATAAATATGTTAAACAATGACTAGTGATTAAAAAAATCTATTGAACTAGAAAAATATTAATAATAGAAAATGTGAATGAAGTATTACCCTGACAAGTTTAGATACTCTTGCTATCTTTTCTTCAGGCATATTTCTAAACAGACGCACGGTCAAAGGAAAGTTGTCACTCTGGTGCACCCACATACCTTTGTCGAGTGGTCATCATATCACTCATGTGTTTCGGCGCTCTTTGTCGAGTGGTCATCGGATCATTCCGGGGAACTTGCTTTACAAGACCGCCTCTACTTCTAACCATTTCTGAAAAGAGAGACCTGAACTGTTAGGTATGATATGAGATAATACAGAAAACAATGAATGCTATGGTTCTCAAAATCCAATAGAAAAAGTAAGATTCAGATTATAAGATTAGGTTTGAATAGAAAGTCATATATAATCTTGTGAGAAAACAGAAATGAGAAATAGGATTTAAGAAATGAGACATTAATCAAATATATTGGCAAGTCTATCAGTTTGACTGTTCAGGCACTATGTGAAGGGTGAATTTATAACACTTGTAGAAATGGGGGTGAAATATACTGGTTCTACGAGTAGGTAAAAAATTCTTACTTTTGGCTGATAAACTAACAATAGAATAAAAACTCAGTTCAGGTAAGTTGTCCATAGAATAAAAAATTCTTAATTGATAGATATGATTAAATTGATAAGAGTGAAAAGAACAATCTTAATCTACAAGAGGAATGCAAGAACTCCAGACACTTCTAACACTACGTTAACAAATGTATGGACTAAGGTAGTCACATCTGTGAAAACACTCAACAGTTGCAAAGTAACTACCATCCCTGATTCCCTTCCATTCTTAATAAATATGGAGTTCAACAGGATGTGTCATGGCAGAGTACTACAGAGACAACAGGATGCACGCAAGAGCTTTGAGCATACAGTGAACGAAAAGAGAGGCGTAAGTTACTTCGCAATCGTTGTGAGTCTGATGCGCTAAACGGCGGCAACCTATGGACAAGCTTGGACAACTTCACAAAGACCTGTAGACATCAAGGGAGGAAAAAGTCATACCTTACTAAGAAGCAATGAGAATTAGAAGACTCATTATATTGAAAAAATAGTTAGTCATGAGCTACAGAATGAAGAGATACGAGTCCAGGCCTTATTAGCTATTCAAATGAGACTCTACGGTGATCAATGTCGTATCAAAGTTAGATCAAAATAGGATGGAGGCGAAATACTATAAAAATTCTATAAAAACGTGCAATGGAAGTGTGTAAGCATCTACACGAAATTATAATAACGAAGTAAAACACATAAATTTTGAAGAGCTGCAAAAAATCTGTAACTATAGCAACATGTCCAGCAATAACAGAAAGATTGAATGTGAGGGGAGCATACAGTGAACGACAAGAGAGGCGTAAGTTTTTTTTCCTTCGAGTTTGAAAGGAATAGCTTTGGCGTGGTATTACCAGAAGGGTCGGTAAATTATTATACGCAGTTAACCCGCAAGTTCTTAGAAGCATACATGTACAATCGGCCCGCAGATGCAGGGATGGATAAGTTATACTCACTTGCCTCATCAGAAAAAGAAATCATTCGAGATTATACAGTTCGTTGGTAAACGATCTTCCAAGCAATTGGGGATGTAACTCCATAGGTTGCAATCAACATTTATAAGTGGGGAGTCGCCAATCGGGAAAGCCAACTCTTTGTAGATATCCGTAATACAAATCCAAAAACCAAAGGAGATCTCAGAGATATCATTGAAAAATGCACAAGATTGTAAGACATTCAGAGGCAACATCCGAGAATAATATCACCACCACAAGGGAATGCAAAAAGAGCCAATTCAATAGAACCATCGTCCGGAACCGGGAAGAGGTTTGCGGGAAAATATCCGAATAATGAATCAAAGCAAACAAATATGGACGAAAGAAGAAAGTCTATCCAACAATTTGAGGAACAAATCTTTACTAAACTCAATATTCCTTATTCTGAAATTTTAAATGTGATAAAAAATAGACCAGATTTTCATTGGCCACGAACAAAAGAACAACAACCTGAACACACACAAAATTCAAAAGAGTATTGTGAATACCATTGTTATCGGGGCCATTCCACAAACCGATGCAGAAATTTAATAATGCAGGTGCAAAGGTTAATTGACGCGGGGGAGTTAAAAGAATTCATTCAAACAACTGATCCACTACCAAGGCTTAATAAGGGAAAAGCAATAAATATTCCTCAAAATAATCAAACTATAAACATGATCATATATTCTAAGTCAGGCCAATCATCCATGAGTGCAGCGATCAATATGAAATTGCATAAAAGAGTCCACAATCATGAACTCTTCAAGGTTGCAGGAAGACTTACTGAGTCATTGGAAGGACGCATGGCGTCCCCATTAACTTTTTCTGCAAATGAGGTTGATCAAGAGGTTGAAATGCACAACTATCCATTGGTAATTACACTGCCTGTATCGGGATGGAACGTAAGGAAAATTCTTATGGATGGGGGAAGTTCCCTTAATGTGTTGTTTAATGATACCTTTTGAAAAATGGGATTAAAAGATGATCAGCTAACTCCTTCTTGCTATACAATTTATGGGTTTAACGGATTAGCTTCAAAGCCAAAAGGAGAGATCTTGCTTGATGTTGCGGCATGTCCGATAAGTATTTTGACAAAATTCAGTGAAGTGGAAGCTCCGTCTCCATACAATGCCATCATCGGTAGGCGCTAGGTTAATCAGTTAAAAGGAGTAACCTCAACGTATCACCAATACTTGCGGTTTCCAACACCGCAATGAGGAATGGAGATAAGAGGAGATCAAAATGAAGCAAAATCTTGCATCCTAGCTAAAGTTCGTATGAATGAAGAACGACAACAGCAACAAAAAAACAAGAAAAAGGAACGCAAAATGAAGGAAAAAAAAGATGCCCTGGACCAGTATATGAGTCAAACTGATGGGAAAAAAGCAATAAATGAAACAAGTGAAGATGTTGAAGAAAAAGGAAACACATCAAAAGCAGATCAAGGAAATAATCCAGCATAGCAACCAAAGGGGGCTCCCAACTTTTAGGAACTCCCAAACCCACATTTACCCCGATAGAGGAAACCAAAAATGTTAATATAGGAACAGGAGAGTTTCCCAAGTTAATAAGGATTGGGACGCTGATGGAGACGGAAAGGGAGCGAAATTTGATCTTATTACTTCGATTTTTTGTAGATATATTTGCATAGAAAATGGAGGACATGCCAGGTATCGACCCAAATATTGTACAACACGAATTGCATATACACCCCGATGCCACACCTTTTCGGCAACGTATACGTAAAGTTGCACCCGAATACCATGTGTCAGTAGAGAATGAATTAAAAAAGCTCATGGATGCGGGATTTATCCGAGAGGTGCGATACCCAACTTGGATCTCTAACATGGTGATTGTACCAAAAAAGAATGGAGGCGTAAAAATTTGCATAGACTTCACCAATTTGAACAAAGCATGCGCGAAAGACAGTTATCCACTCCCCATCATAGATCAGTTGGTAGACGCTGTTGAAGGTCATGAAGCCTTATCCTTTATGGATGGACAATCAGGGTATAACCAGATCGCACTATCTGAAGAAGATCAAGAGCACACTGCATTCTTTACCCCACGCGGTTTGTATTATTACACCAGGATGCCATTCGGATTAAGAAATTCCGGAGCAACATATCAACGGTTGGTTGACGCAATTTTTAAACCATGGATAGGACATACTCTGGAAGTTTATGTGGATGAGATGTTAGTAAAAAGCAAACTTGTAACAAATCATTTACAAGATTTGAAAGAGATATTTCAAGCCTTGCGGAAATATAGAATGAAGGTCAATCCTGACAAGTGCATTTTTGGGTTCACTTCAGGGAAGTTTCTGGGATATTTAGTTACTCAAAAAGGAATCGAAGTGGATCCCGCAAAATTTCAAGCAAAAGTAGACATGCCATCTCCAAGGAATATTAAAGAAGTGCAGAAGCTAAATGGATGTTTAGCCGCACTTAGTATATTTATCGCAAGATCATCGGAGAGATGCAAACCCTTTTTTGATATTTTAAAAAAGAAAAATAAATTCGAATGGAATGAGAAATGTGAGAAAGCCTTCCAAAATATCAAGGTCTACCTTGCAACGTTACCTGCACTGCAAAAGCCAAAGCCCGAAGAAATTCTAGCCTTATATATTGCGGTAACCGAAGACGCAGTAAGTGCGGTGTTAGTCCGGACCAATCAAAAGATTGAAAAGCCAGTGTATTACATTACTAAGACTTTGAACCCTGCAGAAAGAAATTATACGAAAAGAACAATTAATCTTAGCACTGGTGTTTGCTACCCAAAAACTACGTACATATTTTTCAGACACATTATGTGCGGGTACCAAGCAAAGCACCATTGGAGTCAGTACTAAAGAATGCAGTAAAAGTCGGAAGAATAGCAAAATGGAACGCACAACTCAAGCAATTCAACATATTATTCGAATTACAAACTGCACAAAAGTCGCAAATTTTGGCTGATTTCCTTGAGGAATTTCCGCTGGATGATAACTTCGAAATTCAAGGTTCGCCCGGATTTAAAAATTGACATGTTTCATTTTTCATTTCCTAATTTTTATTGACATTGGTTACTTATTATTTTATGATACAAAATTTCAAGGTTTACCCGGAATTGAAGATGGTGACCCTCAAGATATCTTGAATTCTGTAAATCCCAAAAGATGGGAAGTATTTGTTGAAGGAGCCAGGAATAGAGAAGGTGCTGGAATCAGAATCGTAGTTACAACTCCTACAGGGGATAGAATGGTACATTCATTCCGCCTCGAGTTCGATGAACATATAAATAATATAGTGGAATATGAAGTTGTGGTTCACGCCCTCAGACTTATTATTGAGTTAGAGATAAGCGATGTTCGACTCACAAGTGATTCACAATTAATAATTCGACAGGTTAAATTAAAATATCAAGCGCTTGATGAAGAATTGATAGAATATAAAAATCTTGTGCAAAGACTGGCGCTTCAGATTCCAAATATAACCTTTCGGCATCTATCCAGAGATAAGAATCGACATGCTGATGCATTAGCATATATTTCTTCAATGATAAAGGATCGAAATACATCAGCGGTAAAAATTGGGCGTATTTATGAACCATCAATCAAGTTGTGGGCAGTTGAAAATATACAAGAACAAATGGAGAAAGATATTGAAGATGCAGCTATCCAAAATAAAGCAAATTTCCCACAAAAAATAGAAGATCACCAAACCGAAGAAGATTGGAGAGTTTCGGTCCATCAATATTTGCAAAATGGGATATTACCCGTAAATTCTAAAGAAGCATGGAAGGTGCAATCAAGATCTGTAAATTATCAGTTGCGGGATAGAATTCTTTACCGAAAGTCTTTTTTGGGACC
The DNA here is from genome assembly GCA_023531435.1 of Papaver californicum. Lineage (NCBI taxonomy): Eukaryota > Viridiplantae > Streptophyta > Magnoliopsida > Ranunculales > Papaveraceae > Papaver > Papaver californicum. Next base: position 9,820 of record JAJJMC010026444.1, read on the forward strand.
GTTACTTCGATGTTTATCAAGAAAGGAAGGGCTGCGAATTCTCAAAGATATACATTATGGTGATGCGGGAAATCATAGTGGAAGACGATCACTGGCTTTAAAGGAAAGACACAAGGTTATTATTGGCCATTTATAAATAAAGATGCGGAAAACATGGTAAGAAGGTGTGATGAATGCCAGCGTTATGCAAAAAAGATAAAAGCTCCCGCAACAGAACTTAATTCGGTGCTCAACCCTTGTCCATTTGTAAAATGGGGGATAGACATTGTCGGACCATTGGTGGAAGGAACTAAAAAGAGAAAATATTTGATTGTAGCCACAGATTATTTCACTAAATGGGTTGAGGCCAAAACTCTTGCACATATTAGAGATACCGATGTTTTTAAATTCGTATTTGAGGATATAATCTGTAGATTTTGGAATTCTGGTGGCCATAGTCTCGGATAATGGACAACAATTACAAGGAAAAAGTATTGATATGCTTTTCGAAGAATTTAATATTCAAAAGAATAAGTCTACTCCGCTCTATCCGCAAAGCAATGGGCAAGACGAAGCAACAAATAAGACAATTGCCATGAATATAAATAAAACTCTTGATGGTCAGTATAAACGACGGTGTGAGCAGCTTCATAACACATTATGGGCATACCGTACTACTAGAAGGGAATCCACTGGTGAATAACCATTTCTTCTTACTTACGGAATAGAAGCAGTTATTCCAACGGAGGTCATTCTACCCACTACAAGAACAGAGGCATGGGAGAAAAATTTAAATTCATATTTAATGTTGGAAAAGTTGGATGATCTAGAAGAAAGAAGAGAATTTACACTTCAAAAAATGGAGAATTATCAAAGGAGACTAGCAAGAGAATACAATAAAAAAGTAAAGATGCGGAATTTTGTGGAAGGACAGTATGTTCTGCGGTAAATCCCGGAATACCAAAGAGATAAAGCAGCGGGAAAATTTGCACCTACGTGGGGAGGACCTTATATTATACAAGACACTGTAGGACAAGGATCGTACCACTTGCTGATAGGTGCATAAATCATACATTTAAAGTAGTTTTTCCTGACCCTTATGTGCTATATTTGAGTGAATTATTAGGTATTTTGATTACTTTCGAAGTTTAGTCGCCTTTTCAGGTTACAGTTCAGAAACCCGCAGAATGGAGCTTAAAAGCTAGAATCACCGAGGAGCCAGTGAAACTCTGCTTAAAATAGGGCTTTCATATACCACAGTGTAGGGAATTGAATTACAAAGCCAATGGTGAAAGAATGAAGTCATTCTTATCAAAATTGAGGAAGATATGGGCAAAGCCCCGAAGTGGCTTATTTG
>JAJJMC010026446.1:0-29080 GCA_023531435.1 Papaver californicum
AGATTTAAAAGACTCTGAAGTTTGTCGGAGAGAAGGTATCCCGGCGCAGTGGATTTCAGATGCCATTACTGTGGCCTTTTTGGGCACATACTTTACAGAGGCAAAGTTGGTTGAGGCGCAACATGATAATGTACTTGCTGAGAGAGTGGCGAGAGCATTTTGGATGTATGTTCAGGGACAGTTCTTCTTTTCCAATGCTAAGAACTACATCGATGCTGGATGGTTAGCTGCATTTGAGGATACAAATAAAGTTGGAACTTTTGACTGGGGTAGTGCTGGTATGTCAAGACTTTATTCCGCACTTGGTGCAGCAGGGAGGGGTCAAAAGTCACTAACCGGGTCTTGTCAAATATTGGAGGTAATTATATTTCCTTGAAATTTCATATAACTAATAATTTCGGGGTAAATTATTAACTTTGTTTTAATCAAATTCAAGTTTTGGGGGTACGAACATCTTGGCATACTTCGACCTCACAACATCCCTGAAGAGAGCGAATGTCCTTGGCCAACATGTTCGCGGTGGAAGAGTACGCGAAGGAAGAGTAATGATATTAAGGGTGCAAGGAAACTTTTGAATGAATTGACAATGTATGTTGTGACATGGAGACCATGGGTTGAAATTGCGGCACGCGATATTAATGATACTATCCGCGTAGCTATGGCGGTATCAAATACCCGCACCATATTTACTTGGGTTGGCACTGTGAGTTGAGACTTTCTAGTTCAATTAGTCATATTTATAATTATTGTTTTTAAATTTTCTGGTACATGGCTGATAATAATTAAATTTTACAGCATAACGTGTACCTTGGAGACCGTTTATGGTACCAAATATATGGTGGATGGAGAATTCCTCGCAACCCCCCAAGTTGTGTGAACAACATCACTGATGCCGAGGCTACCAAGATGAGGGAATCGAGTGCCATACCAATAACTAACTACCTCCAGGATCGGATTACTTATGATTCCTATTTGGAGTACTGGCGACTTGTTACAAACTCCAAAATTTTTTGCACCCAAGTCAACTGGGAGGTGGAAACATACGACTGTTTGGGGGGGCTTGTTACGGAAACCCTCGACCAACCCGCTGAACATTTTGCCATTCCGCCTCTAGATAATTGGACATATGTAAGTATATTTAAAATTTAAACAAAAAATCTATTTTGAAATAAATTTTTTGAGAAAATGACCTTTTTTTTTCATATAAAGGTCGAAGCTTATAATTTTGCGCAAGAATCTGCCGATTTTACCGAAGAATTCCGTAAGTTTCATTTGGCCCAGTCGATGGAAAGGATGGAGGAATTGCGCAACTATAAGAATGAAAACACTAATTTGCACCTACAACTTGCCCGTGCTAATTCTCAATCTCCACACTTAGGGGTTGGTAATTTTGCGGCAACTCTCCCAATGCAAATGTGCAACACAGGGGGTCAGGGAACTTCGTCAAGTATGCCTCCGCTTATGCCACCTCGATCTTCTCGTGTGGACTAAACTACTGAATAGTGTTATTCCATTATTATGTAGTCATTCCAATTTACACTATATTTTGGACTTTATTGTTTTACATTTTCAAAATACATTTGACTTTATCTGTATTCGTTTTCAATTATGTGTTTTCTTTGTGGCCGTACAGACACTTTGATTTGGTTTTTAAAAAATGTTCCAACCTATATGTTACCATTTTGTTACCGTTATGGATTGTTACCGTTGAACAACGGCCAAATATCCTAACATGAGTCCTATAAATACATTAGCCCATATGTATCATTCTCATTCCAAATCCATCTCAGTAACATTTAAGATCAAATTTGTAATTCTGGGTTTTCATTTAATGGCGGGTTATGAAAATTTTCGGTTAAATGCAGAAAATTTTACACTAGAGGAAGATTTATCCATATGTCAAAACATAGTTTTGCATTATCCATCAAGGGGGCATGAACGTCGGATGAATGGTTGTATGAGCATGCAATGGTTGGAACATACACATGCAAACTTTTGTAATGAAACCGGTAATCCCAACAACAGGAACAGAGCAGGCCTTTTTTGTCGATATGTGCAAATAACAAAGGAAGTCCTTGAATTTTCTTCTTTAACTGCTAAGGTCAATGAATTTCGTCTTAGGAATGAAACAGATGATGAAGTTGTTCAGAGATCACTTGAGGAATGGACTAGATGGAAACAACACGCTTTCCGGTACAAACCTCATTTCGAGATCTTAAGGGTAATGGAACAATTCAATCCTTTTGTGTTGATTATTCTACCCAGTACTGAAGAACGCCGTGCACGTCGTCTGACAAGCCAAGCCTTCAGATGAATGAAATGTTGACATGATTGGAGTTAAATTCATGAAGTGAAGAACAAAAACAAAAGAATAATAAATAGAGAAAAACAAAATTTGGGTTTACCTATGTCATGCATATGTCACCGTTTTGTTTTTTCTAAATGTGTCGTTTTCTTATCTTTAATATGTTTGGCTTTGTTTTAATTTGGATTTTACTGCATGTATTTTCTCTTCCACCGACACTTCTTAGCTTTGTAGTTTTTGCTTTATAGGTAAATTTTAGTTTCTTGTTTTTAGGCCTTATCTCTGTGTTGTATTGTCAAATCAACTGAAATTTCTTATCTCTTGATTTTCTCATTTGAAATTATTTGTCTGTTTTTCTTTACAACTGTTGTTTATGTATGCTTTAATTTGACCCTACGCTCTGCGTTGTATTGTCTAATCATCTGAAACTTCTTATCTCTTGATTTTCTCATTCGAAATTATTTGTCTGTTTTTTCTTTATTGTTGTTGTTTATGTATGCATAAATTTGACTCTACGCTCTGCGTTGTATTTTCTAATCATCTGAAACTTCTTATCTCTTGATTTTTCGTTGTTATCTTAAACATAACTATAAAAAGAACACATCATTCTCCATTGAAACCACATCAACAACTACAAACCAACCCAGAACATCTAAACACCACAAAACTAGCAACCTCCCAAAAACATACTTCCTTCCCCTTTCAATGGCAGGTTATCAAAACTGCAACATGTTTTATGCTGCTTCTAATTTCTCTTCTTATATTCCTCCTAATCAGTTAACCCTATATTCGACATCTAATGATGATAGTAATAACACCACTTCCTCATCAAACGAAGAAGCATTTCCGATTAACCAAAATAACGCAACACTAAATTTAGGCTTGGTCGCTTCATACATTGACTGGCCACGTACTAGAATCGAAATACAGAGAAATCGAGAGGATGGAGCTAGACTACTATGGACAGATTACTTTTCAAGAAACCCGACTTTTCCTCCCCATGTTTTTCGTAGAAGATTTCGTATGAGAAGACAATTGTTCAACCGTATATTGCGGGATATAGTAGCAGTTAATCCTTATTTCGTTCAAAAACGGGATGTGGCCGGGCGCCTAGGATTAACCCCACACGTGAAAATTACGGCTGCAATTCAAATGCTGGCTTATGGATCTGCGGCGGATGCAATAGATGAGTACTTACGCATCGGAGAAACCACGGTTCTTGAGGCAACACGATGATTTTGTTTGACGATACTGCATTTATATGAGGAACGTTATTTGCGCAACCCAACTACTGCGGATGTAGAATTGTTGCTTAACCAGAACAAAGCGAGGGGATTTCCTGGGATGCTAGGAAGTGTGGATTGTATGCATTGGAAATGGGATAGATGTCCATCAGCCGAATCTGGTGCATACACTGCCTACAAAGGCGATGAAAGTATTGTATTGGAGGCAGTGGTTTCACAAGATCTTTGGTTTTGGCATTTTTTTTTGGTATGCCCGGTTCCAACAACGATATAAATGTAATGAACCGATCTTATATTTTTAAGAACCTAAGCAGAGGTAAAACACCACCTGTGAACTTCGAGGTTAATGGGAACCAATATGATATGGGGTACTATCTCGGTGATGGGATATACCCAGAGATAGCAACCATTATTATGTCGATCAAGCATCCAGATTCGGCAAAGAAACGAAAATTCTCAACTATCCAAGAGGGCTGCTGAAAAGATGTTGAGCGAGGTTTTGGGGTTCTGCAAAACCAATTTGCAATCGTTAAACAACCAGCTAGAATGTGGAATATGGACGCACTAGCATATATAATGAAAACGGTTATAATTCTCCATAATATGATTGTGGAGGATGAATGATAGACACCTTTTAGTGTCTAAATTGCACCTTAATTTCTAGTGAGTTAGTATTCGATTTTGTGTCTATTACGTGTTTTTATGCTTTTGTAGGTACATTAGAAGAATAAAGATTTGTGAAAAAATTGGCTCAAAAAGTGTTCAAAGCACCCGGGAAAATGGATCAAGGCACCCACACTTTGGATTGGGGCACCCTTGGATCGGGATGAGCTGGATCGGGTCAACCCAGCGAGCTGGATCGGGCCGAGTCGCTGGTTAACTCATCGGGAAGTCCTGTTGCAAACAGGAAAAGGATTTGGGTTCGATTTTTGGGTTGTTTTCGGCAATTAAAGATGACCCATTGCGATTAGAGTTGGAAGAAATCAAAAGACAGTGAAAAATCCCGTGAAATCAGCTCGGGAAACCCAATTTTGGCCGGAATCAGGACTCGGTTCCTGTTGGGAGTTTGATTTGAAGATTGGAGTGATTTGAGAGAGTTCTATTAGGTTTAGAACTCTCTCTAGGGTTTGTTAAGTCTATAAATACCAAGAGATTCCAAGAAAAATAGATACAAAACCCTAGAGATCGATTCAGAAAAATTCCGGTGGAGTTCCGGCACCGCCGGTCACCTGCTGGTGCATCGCCGGCCCTGTTCTTCACCCACCATCGCTGAAGAAGACGACTAAGCAACATCTTTAACTGTTGCTGTTCCACTGTTACAGCTCTGCTCCTGTTGCCTTAGATTTTGAACATTTCTGTTGCTTAAAGCTCTCTGTAACAGCTGAACCCTGTTCTGTGACACTTATATACGTATCTGTTCAGCTGTTGCACTATTCTTTAACCTTGTAATCAATATTTTGAGCAATGAAATCAACTTTTGAGCAAGTTTTCTTCACCATGAGCTAAGTATATCTACTGGGATGATGGAGGAGGTTTTTCTCTCAATTTATTGTGGTAAGTCTATTTTTAATTAATTAACTATAATTCTTTATTTGTTAAAATTGCATAATTTCATAATAGAAAAACGGTTTTCATTCAGTAGTGGTGTTTTTGTTTGATGGGTCATGCTGGGTTAACGACCTCTGATGTCCCATGCTTATGATTTACCTCTACTTGTTTGCATAAAACCTATTTTGGCAATATTTGAGCTTAATTTATTTAAAAGAATTACCCGATTAATCACATAAAATTGTTAGAAATAACCGAATCTTGATTCCTGGTTTTCTCCATATTTTCTAAAAATCATCTCTAGTTTATTTTCCTGATTTTTATTAGTTTAGATTAAGTCCTATATTTTCTAAAATCATTACCTTCACAAGTTCGAGAATCGAACCTCTTTTTACCACTATATAAAATCACATCAATGAACGTCAACCCGGTGATTGGCCACATGAATATGATCAAGGGCGTTACCACGCACCTGTTAATATATCCCGTCAACAAACTGTAGAACTGTCGAGGATGTCGACTCACCAACGCCGAGTTGCAGTACATAGAAAAGAAACACATATTCGATTACGAAATGACTTGATTGAACATTTATGGTCGGATTTCGGTGAAGTATGAAAAATTTGTAAACCATCCGGCTAGGTGTTGTGGGTATATCTCTTGTAAACCCTCCCGAAACACCACTCGGCCACTAGGGGCACTTAGTGGTTTAAAGGCATGTTGCACGTCCTAAACTATTGAACCGTTGTATTACTTTTAACCTTAATACGAATGTTTAGTTTAATTCCTGTCATTGCCTTGTCAACTTACTTTTTATAATATCTCTGACAATGTTGAAAACTGATTTTTACATTGAGATGTGGTCTGGTCTGGTTGCTCTAATAAGTGACAATCTATTTAAGGACTCAGAAATTAGAATTTTCATTAATAGTCGGAATTCAATACACTCGAAGTTTTATATGGTTTAACCAAGCCGAGATTCTCTTCTTTTCTGTAAAATTTCTTGCTTCCTTATTTCAATCCACTCTTTGCTTGCGGCATCCAAATGGGAGACGTCCGTCATCATAATACGATACTCCTCTTTTGCTGCAAACTCGGCTTCTCTCTGATCATTCTTCCTTTTAGCATTTTTTATATAACTGTTGTTGAAGTTTTTTTGGTTGATAATAATTGTGTCAAAGGCATCGGCTTGGGCACTGGATTTTGCTTTCCCTGTTACCTTCAAACGTTTAGCCTTTTTTTTCCCCATTGGACGGGGATACGTGTTAGGTATATCTCAAATTTCTTCGTATCCACTGCATTGCCTTGGCTTGGCGAAATTATATTTCGAGTATCGTCTTCGGTATCTGAATCTTCTTCGGCTTGTGATGAATCGAAAACTTGTGTTGATCGTCTTGAATATTTGATGTTTTCTAACATAATTGCGTATCACTCTTCGTGCTTAAATGGTTTCCCACCATTAGCTTCCTTGAACAGCCTCCTTACTTCTACGCTCTGTTTATTGTTGTTCAGAAAAATAGTTAGTGCATCATATACAATTCAAAACTTTAAAAAGGGAGTGCATAAAATATAAGTCTTCACAGACCTTTGTTTCTGGGCCCCATCCAGTATGGTATTCACGTTCCACTTCTGCCTCCTTTGCAGAGTACAGAGCCACCTCTTTACTTATTCCCTGAAAGCGTTTCTGAATAGAGGTCCAACTCCGATCAGCCATTGAAGGTATAGCTTCTTTCATTCCAGCTTTGATGCGAGACCATAATTTGTCTTCTGATTGATCGGTACCAACACTACAATCTTGAGATATTGATAAATGAATCTTACACATGGTTATATCTTCATTAACAGTAAAATTTGGACCTCTTGGTTTTGGACCCATTACTGAAAAGTGATTACAAACAAATTGGAATGAAAAACAAATTGGAAGGAAATTGTTTTTGAAAACCTTAAAAATTTCTTTATTTGTTGAAACTGAGTTATGAAATGTTATTGTGGAATGAAACATCCTACGGCAACTAGTTTATATACATAAGGATTTAATAGCCGTTCAACGGTTACATTTTACAACGGTAACAAAAACGCTCTTCTAAGGGGACGTTTTGTTGCAACGCCTAAATAGAAGAGCGTCTAATTGGGACGTCGGTAGCCCAGAGGAACGTTATAAAACTGGGCGTCCTCCAGGAAGAGCGCTGCGTTCTCTTAGGCGAGCGCCTGGGCTAGGCGTTCACCTAGGTGAACGTTCCCCCGTGCACGTCTCCCTAGTTGGACGTTTAGTCAGGCGCTCCCTTTGCTTGTGTTTCAGTTAGCTTGCGTTCTCTTAGGTAAGCGTTAAATCATACGCTTTTCTATCCAAGCGTCTCATCATACGCTTCTCTAACCAAACGTCCGTGTTTTAAAACGCTTTCTCAACGAAGCGTTTTTTGTTAACGCATATTTAAAAGAGCGTGCGACTATATATTTTGTGAGAGTAAAAGTTCTCTGGTACTGCACATATAGTCGTCGAAATTCCAAATTTAATCGCTCGTTGCGCTTCAATATAGACGATCAAAGAGTAAAGATAATCTTTACTCTTTGGTATGGTCGTCCGTTGGAGATGCCCTGAAATCACTTAAGAAACGAAAAACTTGAGCTTTTTTTCCTTTTGTTTTCTGAAATTTAGAACGCATACACATTTCAACAACTCGACGTGTTTTTTAGAGGCCCTACCAACGCATCGGATTGCTGACAATTCTGCGATGAGCTTTCTCCTGAACCAGCTTCACGCTTACCGAGACAATAAAAATTCAAGTAATCCTGTGGATGCTTTTCATTAGAAAGACCTGCTCTATCAAGTGCTTGTGCGATAATCCTGTACATCATATCCATTGTTTGACCCTGCCAGAATGTAATATTTGCTTTAGCTTGACCTCATAAAAAGCTCATCGACGTTCTTACTCCTAGCATCTATCTGTTTAGAGGTAAGACTGATTATTCTTTACAGCCATCCAAGAATACGAATCATAACTCAAAATTTTCGCCGAAAAACTTAATAGATAATGATAAAAATGCATCTGAAATGACTGAAACAGAGCTCAGGAATGTCCAAGGGGAACACTATATCAGTAATCAGTTCCATATGTAAACAAGGGCAAAGTAGGTTCACCTGCCAAAACAGGATTTCCTGCACAGACGCACTAGTTGAGACACCTTCAGGCCACATTGGGATTACTACGTATACTGAGAAATGTTCATTCGCAATGATTTTGCTAGCAATCTTCAAAGCTAACTCCATTGGCACCAAATTATCCGCTCCTGCGTAAGTTGATCATTATATTAGTTCACTCTCCACAAAAAATAATGAAAAGAAATTCCAAGTCCTGCTCTGACGAATGAATACATATATGAGGTATGTGAACTTAGTTCAAAATTCTTATAGATCAACAAGATGATAGGCAAAATTCTTTACGAAAAACTGAATTGCTAACTTAGGTAATCAAAGATGTCGTGGAAACAAGTCTTATTGCAAACATGTCATAGCAAAATGCAACCTGAACATATTTATCTTAAATAAACCTGCATTTTTGTACGAAGGCCGATAATAAGACGATCCAACAAAATACTGGTTCTCGATGTATATAAAGTGCTGAGCCGATCTTATTGATTGAATGATTATTGAAGATAGTAAATGAAAGAAAAGCAAGAAATAACAAGATCTTGATGTTGTTCTTGAATGAAACTCTGAGAGCTTTCCTTTTGATTAACTGAATAATTCTTCACAACTTTTTACACAGACAACATTTCCTATTTGTATCAGATTCACAAACTCTTGCTCACACTAACCTACACATAGGACAATTAATGCTAACGTACACTTTTGACCAGCTAATATAGACTAACCTACACAAAGTGTAAACAGAGTGTAAGTCTGAATTACACATTATTCAGACTACCACTAGCCCCCTCAAACTGAAAGTGGCAGGCAGAGACTGCACACACAGTTTGTGCCTCAGCAAAGCAAACTTTGGGCCAGAATAACCCTTGGTAAAGATATCAGCCGCTTGATCAATAATGGAAACATAAGATAACCTCAGAGAATTAGAATGAACAAGTTCTCTGACAAAATTGTAATCCACTGAAAGATTTTCATCTTTGTATGAAACACTGGATTTGCGGAGAAGGAAATTGCACTAATATTGTCACACAGAATTGTAGGAGCAGATGGCAGTGAAATGTGCATTTCAGCTTAGAGTTTGTTAATCCATAGTACCTCAGCAGCAGTGTTTGCCAGACTGCGAAATTTTGTTTCAGTGGATGATCTGGCCACTGTAGTCTGTCTTTTGCTAGACCAATAGACAAGATTTAAGCCAAGAAAAATACAATAACCTCCAGTGCTCCTCCTAGAAACAGGATCACCTGCCCAATCTGCATCACTAAATTCAGTCACATTGGTGAGACCCTTTTTGAAGTAAATACCAAAATCAATTGTACCTTTTATGTATCTTAAGATCCTCTTAGCAGCAACCAAGTGAGAAGTATTTGGAGATTGCATATGTTGACAGATCTGATTCACTGCATATGAAATTTCTGGTCTTGTCCATGTTAGATATTATAGAGCACCTACTAATGATCTGTAGACAGTAGGGTCAGGTAATGGTTCACCAGGAAGACAATGCACTTTGAAATTGGTTGGAATTGGGGAGGAGCATGGCTTAGCTCCACTCATAACATATTTATCTAGTAGATCAAGAGCATATTTAGTCTGTGAGAGAAAAAGACCAGTAGAGTTTCTCTGTACCTCCAGACCAAGAAAGTAGTGTAAGGATCCTAGATCCTTGATAGGGAAATGATAGGGAAATGACTTTGAAGTTGTAGGATGAGGTCAGTACAGAAAGAGGAGGAGCTGATAGTGATCAAAATGTCATCCACATACACCAGAATGTATGTAATTTTGGAACCCAATTTCTGAATGAATAAAGATGCATCAGATGAGGATAAGATAAAATCATATGACAATAACACCTGTTGTAACATGGCATACCAAGCTCTTGGAGCTTGTTTTAAGCCATATAATGACTTGTTCAGTTTACACACATGATTAGGATAGTCTTGATCAATAAATCCAGGAGGTTGAGACATGTAGATGTCTTCTGAAATATCTCCATGTAAAAATGCATTGCTAACATCAAGTTGTCTAATTGACCAATTAGAATGCACTGCAAAAGAAATGAGTATTCTGATTGTGGTAGGCTTGGCAACATGGCTAAATGTCTCTGAATAGTCTAATCCTTCCTGCTGATGAAAGCCATTGAAAACTAGTCTTGCCTTATACCTATCTATGGTTCCATCTGGTTTATATTTGATTCTAAAGACCCATTTACATCCAACAAGGTTCATAGAGGGATCATATGGTACTTTGGTCCAAGTCTGAGCATTTTGCAAAGTATTATACTCATGCACCAGTGCTTGTCTCCATTTTGGATGTTTGTTGGCTTGAATAAAACTGGTAGGAGTATGAGGTGGGATCATAGAAGTCATAGCAGAAGACAAGGAGTTGTTAGTATAATAAACTTTGGGTTTATAAATACCATATTTACCCCTTGTGTGCATAGAGTGAGCATTAGTAACATTGGAGGAGGTCAGATGTATATCAGATGAAGCAGCATCAATAGTTGAAGTAGTAGATGGAGCAGTAGAAGTATGTACAGGCACAAATGAAGATTGAGTAGCTCCAGAGCAAATGGTGGGATCTTTAGCAATATGTTGCATAACAGGTGCAGGTTTCTTCATTGGAAATACAGTCTCTTGAAATGTAACATGTCTAGATACATAAATCCTACCAGTAGTAGGGTCCAAACATTTGTAGCCTTTTTGGGAAGAACAATAACAATGAATATGCATGACTTGCTTCTTGGTACTAATTTGTTTGCTGCATAGGGCCTTAACCAAGGGAAACATAACTAACCAAAGACTCTTAAGAAGGTATAATCAGGTGGATGATGAAAAAGTACCTCAAATGGTGATTGATAGCCAATAGATTTTGTAGGCAACCTGTTGATAGTATAATTAGCAGTGGTAAAAGCATCCACCCAAAAAACATCACTGAGACCAGATTGAACTAAAAAAGTTATGCCAATGTCAATTTATTGTCTGTGCTTTGACTCTGCCACACCATTTTGTTATGGTGTGTGTGGCAAAGAAATTTCATGTTTGATGCCATGTAAAGCTAGAAAAGAAGTAAGTTGGTGATGTAGAAACTCACCTCCACCATCAGTTCTCATTTTCTTAATACAGAATTGTAATTGTTTTTCTATGTAAACTTTGAACTCATAGAAAACTTTCTTGAAGTCAGATTTATCAAACAATGGGTAAATCCAGCAAAACTTTGAGAATTCATCTATGATAACTACATAGTATCTGTAACCATAAATAGAGATTACAGGACTTGGACCCCAGAGGTCCATATGTGGTAAATCTAAAGGTGCTAACCTAGTAGTGTTTGAAATCTGAAAAGCCAACTTGTGAGATCTGCCTAAATGACAATCTGAACAAAACACAGGACTTTTGACAACAAATGGTAGATGAAGTTGTTTGGAGACACATTGTAGTGTTTTTGAATGAAGGATGAGCCAGTCTTCTGTGCCACACTTCAGGAGATGTGGATGTTCTGATAGCTGAATTAAATTTGTAGGGAGATTGATGTATAAAATAGATGGGATAGAGCATTACTGTGAGGGCCTTGCAAAAGAATCTTCCCAGTTGACAAGTCCTTCACAGAGAAGCCAGCAGAAGTAAAGGTTATTGAACGGTTGTTATCTGAAGTGAATTTGTGAACTGAAAATAAATTTTGAGCAACACTTGGGACTAAAAGAACATTATTCAAGAAATATGCTGAGGTGTTGATTTTAAGGAGTAACCAGAGTGGGTGATTGACATACCTTCTCCATTTGCAGTATTTAGTTTATCAATTCCTTCATAAGTGGATGAATGTTGTAATTCAGTTTTGGTAGGAGTGATGTTATTAGTAGCACCACTATCAGCATACCAAGGGTTCTCTCCCATAATATTTGCAGATGCTAACATATCAGACAGATGATTAGAAGTGTTGTCATTATGGTAGATGAATTTTAGTCTGTTTCTACATGCTAAAGCACTGTGACCACCTTTGCCACAAATTTGACAGATTAAATTGAGTGAAGGAGATTGTTGAGTATCATTTCTGAATTTTGGTGTATATCTAAGTCCTCTACCTGATGAGAATGTATTTCTTCTACCGAAGTGAGAGTTGCCAAATCTTGATCCATTGTTATGAAAAATGGTATTCCTTCTACCAAAAGTTTGTGAAGGACTACTGAATCTTGGATTTGAATTTCTAAATTGAGGTCTTGATGGATGAAATGGTGCAGTAAAAGCTTGATGTGTTGAATGAGTGAGTTGATATGTATGTCTTTGACTGATAACTACTTCTTCACTTAGTAGGTTATTATGAAGTTCAATACAAGAAACTGATGGATATCTATGTCTCATTGAAGTGGCAAAAGGAATATAGTCAGAATGTAAAGCAATTAAGGTTACTACCACTGGTTCCTTACCAGAAACATGTTCTCCAGCAGCTGCAAGTTGATCTGCCAAAGATTTTATTTCATCAATTAAAAATAAAATAGATTTGTTACCTTGCTTGACTGCTAAGAGTTTTGTGCGCAATTGAATTGAGTGAGTTGAAGAAGATCGAGCAAATCTTTCTTCTATGTGAGTCCAGAGATAGTGTGAAGTTGGTGATGTGGAAAAGTGTGCAATGACTGAATCTGATATAGTGCTGTTGATCCATAGAATAATTGTGGAATCCTCATCAATCCAGTCTAAGTAGAGTGGATTTTCTACTCCATTAGTTTGATTTCTTGGATTGGTATATTGATCTGGACAAGGGTAAGATCCATCCAGATATTTCATAATCTTGAATTTTCTGATTACAGGAAGCATGAGATTTTTCCAAGTAAGAAAATTATCCTCCTTAAGTTTGAGAGAGATGAAGTTTGTTAACTGGTTTATAGGAACCTTTGCAATTGAATTTGAAGTTGGATTCTCCATTGTAGTGGATCATAAAAAAAAAATTGAATCTGATTTAAGACAGAAAAACAAAGAGAAATTGAAGTTCCTTGAACTCTGATACCATGTTTGGATGATTATTGAAGATAGTAAATGAAAGAAAAGCAAGAAATAACAAGATTTTGATGTTGTTCTTGAATGAAACTCAGAGAGCTTTCCTTTTGATTAACTGAATAATTCTTCACAACTTTTTACACAAACAACATTTCCTATTTGTATCAGATTCACAAATTCTTGCTCACACTAACGTACACATAGGACAATTAATACTAACGTACACTTTTGACCGGCTAATATAGACTAACCTACACAAAGTGTAAACAGAGTGTAAGTCTGAATTACACATTATTCAGACTACTACTACTTATTGCTTTCACATATGCAGTATGTATGCTCTTGTCTATTTTCAAGTTCTTTTCACAAACTAGACTCTGCACAAAATAACACAAGAACAGATAAGTAACTGCCAGGTCTGCCTATAAACTGTGAAGAAATGAGCCATGTAAGAGGTATCTGTTCAAACCTGTGCTTCGGCTTCCTTAACAAGTTTTGGGAAGCCCTTGACTGATCCAGAATCGATTGATCGAAATACCTGTAAAAGCATGTCTCCAGAGGTCAACTTTCATCTAAGTCTTTTTCTTTTTATTTTCCTTTTAATTTTATAATTTAATGGTGAGATAAGAAAAGCAAGTGCAAACAAAGAGATTCACAAATATATTTTCTTTACTACCTGCACATGCATATTTTCAGTATCGTCTTCCTCGGAAACACGTACATTATGATCATCATCAGGTTTAGGAGTAAGTATCCACGAAATCCGGTCAAGCTTCAGTAATGGATCATCGTGCCAGTGTGCAGCTTTCTTGAATCCAAAATCTCTCCATTTTGTGGCTTTTCTCCACCTTTGCTCAAAATTTGTCAAAATGTCATAAGCGGCAGGGCCCTCAATTTTGCAGTGCAAATCATGCCATGGTTTTCTTGGGCCGTCCCGAGTCTGTACATATTTATTAATAACAAAATTATAGGAAAATTGGTAAAACTGAATAAATTCTAGGAGAGGACAAACAGATTGTTCGAAACTGTGCACTGAAATTATTTGTCCCTGGTGATAAAACAGGTTAGCACCACAAAGTTACGAAAACGGAGATACCCAACCATCACATGTAGGACTGGTAGGAGTCCCAGAGCAAGAAAATTTGAGTGTCTAGTTATAAAATTGTAAATTGCTAATTGCCGTGGAAGTATAATAATCACTTACAGAAAATGTAGGATTGTGAAAATCATTTTCAAAGACGGTGTCAATATCGCGAAAGAGGCGGTGCTGTGGGGTGTCATATCTTCCATCACAAAGATCCAATCCACCAATGAAAGCAGATATGTTTTGGTTTCCAGAAGCTTGGGTGTCGAGAATAATACACTTTTGGTGATGGGTAAATAATGTTCCAACAACCTGTGTTGAAAGATTTACTCAAAAAAATATCAGTAAATATGCATGTAAATAATAAATACCAAATAAAAGAACTCCTTGCTTCTCAAATATACGGAAAAGAGTGGCATTTTAGTACCTGCTGTTTGAAGAAACTAAGCTTATTGCTGGCATAACGTGGAGACAACACACAATGGACATTTGAATGTCTGAAGAACTTTCTAGTTTCTTCATCATGAGTTTGCATTACTCCATCCTGCAATCAGACCTATGCTTAGTTTAGTCTTGTATTTAACTACAGGGATAAGTACAAAAGGGTAGTTGGAATTCGACTTCATTGGAGAACTTCTTGGAGTTGAAGATGGTCAAGTTTCTTAATTGGTCTATTCTGATTCACGTCATACAGGGGAACGTTAATGCGAATTTTACAGAAACATCTTTATCCTTCACTACAAAAAAAATGGGTTTAAGCGACTACTCGTTTTAAGTCGCTTAAAGCCCCTTTAAGTCGTAATAACCGTTATAGCGACTAAAAGTGGCACTCGCTCCGTTGGTTGCCCAAAGCCATGTATGTCAAAGCCTTGAGCGATCATGCAATCGCTCTAGTAATAAACCAACTAACCTAAAGCGAGTATTTTTCTCATTGCTTAACATTTAGACCAACTAACATGGAGCAAGTAAAATTGTGATCGCTTAACATCTAGACCAACCAATATAGCAAGTAAAATATCAATCGCTTCAGATATACCAATCATTCTAAAGCAAGTAAACTACTTAGTTAATAGATACATGAATCAACTCTTTCTGAAATTGCTTGGTTAAAGTTTTAAGCGATCAAATAATTTTGCTCGCTAAAAGTGATATCTGATTTTGATTGGCCTGAAGTTGGTTGCTCAAGCTTTTGAGGTACAAATTTTTTTACTCTCTAGAAGCAACTTGTGACTTAGGAGCTATTAAACTACCTAGTTGGAAGATACATGGAACAACTAAACCTGATTTTACTTGGTTAAAATTTTAAGCGATCAAATGATTTTGCTTGCTACAAGCAATTTTTACTTTTGATTGTCCTGAAATTGGTTGCTTAAACTTTTAAGGTATCAAAGTTTTTACTCAAGTTGATTGTTTAAATTTTTAAGCTTCCAAATTATTTTAGAATTTAGATTTTAATTGGCTTAAAGTTGGTTGCTGGAGTATTTAAGCTACTCAATTTTTTTGCTCATTTGATTTAAATAATCCGAAAATCTAATTACAATTAAAAAAAGTTATAACTAAGATTTATATAATTAAAATGAAAACATCTAATTAAGAAGATTAGATAATTACAAATATATATATTTCATTTGAGTATCCCACCAAAAAGCATAACCCAATATTGTTTCATACACATACCCAACAAGAACCAATATACATACAAAGTTGATGGTTCTTGTATCATCATAATGTCTAGTTTCACTTCCCAAAAGAACAAAAAACATATACTCCACATACTTTGTACACCAAAGAAAGTCAGCAGTATAAGTCTTGTTGACTGCACATACATTGTACACCACATGTACACCAAAAAATAGTCAGCAGTATACCTGTTTGTTGACTGCACATACAGTGTAAATCACATTGTGCAAGTTAAAAAAGTCAGCATTATACCTGGTTGTTGCTTCAAAAAAAACTGCGCACATCCATTGTTCACCAAAATAAAAGGGACTTCAAGCTACGTTAGTCCGAGTCATCCTCCACATACAAATCCTTGTCTTGATTGTCATCAGCATCCTCCTTCTCTTGATTGTCATCAGCATCCTCCGCATACAAATCATTCTCTTGATTTTCATCAGCACCTCCATCTGCCTGCACATCATGATCATCATCAGCACCTCCATCTGCCTCATCTTCATTCTCATCTAGTGAATCATCTTCCAAAAAATCTGGCATAGGTTGAAATCCCATCTTCTTCAAAGCCTTGTTCATATACTCTCTTAGATCACGCTCTCTCCGTTCCAACTTAATCCTTTTCTTCTTTTCCAAGTCCAACTGTTTTTTGAGAGCAGCGAGTTGGGCTTCATTTCTTTCGTATAAGGTGAAGCTGCCGGAAGCGACTTTTGACTTACGAGGACGCTTGGCCCCATAGCGACGGGGATCAACAACCTTTGAATATATTTCTTCGGGAGTATAGTTCAATTCGCCTAGACGAACTTGTTCACTCAGCCGGTTCATTTCAGACTGCATAAATATTATAAAAAAACAGGCAACCGATTAGTTTACACCTACCACCAGCACATTTTAATAGTGCACTTAATGACATGGAGATGACAAGGCTGCTTAAAAAATATATTACACCCATTATACTGAAATGAAGCATTGTTATTAAATGCACTTCCCCCTTCAAACAATAGACCAAGCTCATATACATGTCTTTCTATTCACATGTAGACTATTCGGTTATTCGATAAGCAAACAGCATCAATTCATCATAAAAGAAATGAACGCATGAAGTTGAAAAATAACTCAAGCATTACACATAGACAGTTAGTAGAATTCACACAGACGGTTAGTAAATTAACTCAAGCATTACACACAGCCAGTTAGTAAAATAACTCAAGCATTACACACATTACACAAAGACAATTAGTAGAATTCACACATTACATAAAAGAAATGAACGCATGAAGTTGACAAACACAAACTAAACTAACCACATGAAATCACACATTACACACAGACAATTAGTAGAATTCTTAAGCATTATGTAATGTTTTAAACTAGAAGCAATACTGGAAGAAAGTCAAGCAACTATAATATCTGGTCAAGATGTTAATATAAGTGTTAGAAATACAATACTAGAAGCAAGTCAAGCAACTATATAGTATTTACACCACAGTCAATACTAGTACTGTGGCTAGTATTGTTTGCTAATAGCCATAGGTCCTCAGAGTGGGATTCAGGAAATGCTCATATTGTATTTACAACTATGTAGTATTTAAACCACAGTCAATACCAGTACTGGTCCTATTGTTGATACTACCAAAAGAGTGGGATTCAGGAAATGCATTTAAGATCTTCAAGGATTACATCTTTTAAAGCATATGAGAGCAATGCAAGTAGCTAGCAAACAAAATGATCCCAGTTACCAAATATTTCCGAATGATAAAATATTTTGGTGTGCAAGCCATGTTATGAAACAAGTACAGCTATAAGTAACACCTAGAAACTGATATATGAACACCAAGCGCAAAAGTACATAAACCTGCTAATAACCAGTAGTAATAATCAAGGTGAGCCCTATTCCGTGTCTTTCTATTCACATGTAGACTATTCCGTTATTCGATAAGCAAACAGCATCAATTCATCATAAAAGAAATGAACACATCAAGTTGAAAAATATTTCAATATGTAGCTCATGCAATTCCTCAGTAACAAAACTTCTTCATAATTTTACAAACACAAACTAAACTAACCACAAGAAATCACACATTATACACATACAAATCATTCAAATTACCATCCAACACAAGGTTTCATACATTAACACCAAAGAATCACTGAAGACATGCTAATTGAAATGACATGCTACAGAATAGTCTACATGTAGTGTCATATTACGGTACAGTTTAGGGGAGGAAAAAAAGACATGCTAATTGAAATGAAAACAAAACAGGAAAAAAAAGACATGCTTCTTCTAATATGTAGTACCAGGGCTGATGAATATTTCACACGGTAGCAAAATTCGTACAAACATTAAGAAATGCATATTTAACACATTTAAACCATTAGCTATTATGCAGGCATTAACTGTTATGGTTCAGGCATTTAAACCATTAGCTATTATGAAGGAAATTTGTACCTGCCAGTCTTGACACACTTTACCAAGCTTGCTTGCTTTGTGTGTCACCATGAACATGCTAAGTGGATCAGTCGAGAGATTTTTACGTTCCTAATGATATAAAGGTTGTTAGTGTACCACACTTAAAGTATTTAAGACATAAAGAACATCCAAAATACAACAATAAACAATTTAAGATTTACCCTCTCATGCGCTTTCCTAGCAAAATTCTGCGTACCATTTGTATGGTTCAGAGCTTGTGCCTTCCGCGCAGACCTTGATTTTTCTGATGCAGCCTACCAATTAAATATGAAAAATGCAAGTTAGAAGACACTCTAACAAATATCTGGACACCACGGCTCCATGTTAAATGTTCAACATAAATTTATTATCTAAGATGTCAAATCATTAAAATAAATTGCACAAAGAGATGACCAGCAAATTAACATACCTTGAACGCAACATCCGTGTTGAAGAAGTCACACATATATGTCCAGTCCTCCAAATTGCGGATTCTAGGGGATGGATGCAGCAAAGCTTCTTCATGACTATCAAACGAGCGATAATGCTTAGCCAACTCAGAGCGATATCTCACATAAGCCAACCTCATCTGTGTTCTAATAGTCTTTTCAACGGATGCGTCATCAGGTACTAAGATATAGTAATCCTATAACAAAAAATAAATATGTTATACAATTACCATTGATTAAAAACATTCATGAAACTAAAGAAAATAAATAGAAAGGTGAATTAAGTTTTACGTACCCTGACAAGTTTAGATACTCTTGCTATCTTTTTTTCAGGCATGTCTCTAAACAGACGCACAGTCAAAGGGAAGTTGTCACTCTGGCGCACCCACATACCTATTGCTAGAATACATTCAAGGGAGAATGTACCCACCAAGACGTGCTTAGAAACTTCCACTTTCAATTTATCCTCACCAATATCTCTGAGTGCAACATTAGGCAGAGTGGTAATACCCCTAGTATTCTCTGTGTAATAAACGAAAATCAGTAGAAACAGTGACAAGTTAGTAGGAAATTGTGAAAGAAATAGAGTTAAGTTAAAAAAATTTACTTTTACGAAGTGGTTGGGAAGAATCAGCATCCTGAGGAGAATTAGTGGCTTCTTGCGAACAACCACGATGGTCTATTTGTGGTGAAACATGGACAGGTTCAGCCACCTCATGAGTTTGATGTGGACGACACAACTGAGGACTCCTACGAGGTGTCGATTCAAGTTGACAACGAGCCAACAAAGTTTTTCTTCGAGGACTCCTGATCGGGGTTGACTCAAGTTCTTTATAAGACTGCTGGGAATGTCGTCGAGGAGACACACGGGGATTGCTGCACTGACCATGTGAGAGATTAGAAGCTGAAGAAGACCGTTGGTTGAGGCGATTTCCAACTTCATCACACATTGGAGTAGGGAAGTGCCTAGAAACAGAATTTTGACTCTCATTGTTTTCAACATCATTACGTGGTGGATAGAAAGGTTGTCGCAAAATAGATCGTTGACTGCCACCCGTTACAGGTTCAACCTGAACTGTTAGGTATGATCATTAGAAGCAAGTTGAATTGGAAGTCAGACCTTACTAAGAAATCAGACCTTACTAAGAAGTCAGATCTTTGTCAGAAGTATTCATTTCATTTGTTTATTAAGTATTCACAGTTAGCAACAAACTTAAATGACCAATAAATGACAATGTATGCAAATAACATCTACTACACATAATGAGACAGTCTCACTGAAACATAAAAAGTAAGATAATGCAAATAAAGTCTACTACACATAATGAGACAGTCTCACTTTCACTCCCTAAGTAAGATAATGCAAATAACGTCTACTACACATAATGAGACAGTTTCACTTTCACTCCCTAAGTAAGATAACAACGAATACAAATAAAGTCCACTGCACATAATGTACCCAGTTATATTACAGTATTAAGAGTTAGCAACTAACTTCAATACAAAAGAATGACAATGAATGCAAACATTTATGAACATGACTAATAGATTTCTTCCACAAACACTAACCAAAACATTCATCAAATATCAGATCCACAAACACTAACCTAAATCCACTAATTATAACTCAACAATATCATGAAACAAGCAGTAATGAATTAAACGAATGATATGCTGTTATAATGAAGAACCCTGTTTTGAACAGACAATAATGACAATGTAGAAATGAATCATAAAAACAAAACATAATGAGAACAGTAACATCAAAGAGAGACCTTACCGAGTGAACATGTGGTCGTGATGGTGTTGAATGATTCAGATTCGACGGTGATGGTGGTGATGATGATGTCGAATGTGGAACCCTAGTTTCCGCAAGAGGCGCCTCAAATTGGTGGAGAGAGAAAAGCAAATACCGAAAATGAAAGAGGAAGTTTTGTTTAGGGTTTTGATAAAAACAATTAACGGTGGTGATGGTGCCTCATACGGATCGTGAAAATATTTTGATGGTCCAGATTTGATGTTGGATGGTCATACGGTTTTTGTGTTACTTACAATTTTGTGTTAGTTACCATTGTGTGTGTTAGTTACCATTGTGTACATGTGTTAGTTACCATGTTACTAAAACGAAAATTTGAAAGGTGAATAACGGATTTTGAATGTCGGAAACGGATATTTCTATCATAACATAACGATTTTTGGAAATTAGGATTCATCAAAAATGTTTTTTTTTATCATTGTGTTTTAGCAATGTAGTCAATCTCGGATCTCGGTCTCGTCGCGGCCGGGACCTTGACACCTTGACAACGATATCTCGGGGAGATTATCGGCGAAATCTCGGACTAACTGTTAAGTCATAATCACAATTTATAACCTGCATACATAAAATAGATTAGTAATGGTAATAGAATTAGTTTATGCAAACAACACAGTTTCAATGCAACTATAATATGCAACAAACTAAGGCAACCATTGGAACAAACAGTTACTTTTTTGTTATGGATTATTAGTGTGTTCTCATGAAAGGCTGTGATATTTTGAGTACAAGTTACAACAAATTCAGAATTGGTATACAACATGAATCCGGTATGAATATATCACCAATATCTGTTATTCATCATATTGTTGAGCGCCATTTGAATAGTGTACCTACGCAGTTTAATCAACTTAGTAGAAACGAGGATAACACTCGATTTCAATCAGCAGTTAATAAGTTGTCTGTTTTTAGACAAGCCGGTGTATTTCAAGGTAAGAAGCATGTGGCGTCAATTTCAAAGGAAGATTTCCACAAAATGAAATTCGTTGTTCTCAAGAATTGTGATGAAGTGCACCAATATGAGGAGTACGTGTTTTCTACTTGCTATTTTTCCTACAGTTCTAAAAATGCTAGAATCTGAGAATGTTCTCATGCACATGTGATTTGAATAATTTTGTTACGACATTATATACAGTGAACATAAATCTATGCTTGAAGGAACTAGAAACGCACATAAAAAACACACTGAAGAATTTCCTCGATAGTTTGAGCGGAAAGTGAGTCTCAATTCAATAATATTAACATGTTTATTTCGCTACACAATCAAATTTCTGACTTTGGTGAGATTTTTTTTGTAATGAACAGATTACCCAACTGCACAAAGAGACCGGTCAGGTGTCTGAAGAACTATTATCATTGGCTGGAGGTCCTTGTCAAGAAGCTCTGGCTTTCAACATTTACACATTCAACGGGTACCGCTTTCATACAAAACGTTGGGAGCATCGAAGAGCTACACAAAACGCTGGAGTATGTGTAACCATCGAGAAGGATTATTTTGGAGTGTTAACAGATATTGTAGAGCTGAAGTATGTGGGTAGCTTCCGTGTTGTTCTTTTCAAATGTGAATGGCGGGATTTAGATAGTGATATGGGATGCAGGAAAGATTGTAATGGGGTTGTTACGGCTGTTAATAAAACCGTAAGTTGTTGGCAAGATGAACCATATGTGTTACCATCTCAAGTATCACAGGTAATGTATGTGAACGAAGAAAATGGGTCCCAATGGCAAAGCGTGATAAAACTAAAACCACAGAACTATTATGATATGCCGGTGCGTGATATTAATACATATATGAGTCTGAATGAAGTAGCCCAGGATTTGTACTCGACTTATTCAATGGAAGATGTCCAACGTGAATCGCAGCAGGATGATGATGATAATTTTCTTTGGGGTAGGACTGATGTTCCTGATGAAACCATCAATTATGTTGCGCCAGAACAAGGTCGTGCGACTGTTGTCGATCTAGATGATGCTGATATTGAAAGTGTCTATACTACTAGTGATGATGATGATTTGATGGAATTTGAAGAGTCTAACGACGAGATGGACTGTGATTAACCCGTCAGAATGCAACCATCGTAAACCCTAAGGTACCAAAATTTTCATTTCCTACAATTTTCCATATTTTTCTCATTTTGGGTTCTTTAATAATTTTGATTTTATTAGCTCAAAATACAGTACTGTTGTTAATTGGCACTTAGATTCTGGTCTAATTGAATCAACACTTAGATATGTATACTAGAGTCTAATTGGCGATGGTATATGACTTAAATGCTATCAAATTGTACCTTGCGGTCCATTGATTTCTTCTGAGCACAAAGACAGTCCACTAGAGTTTAATGAATACGATGCTTATGATCTGAAACAAGTATTGCTTGGGTTGAGGTGTATGTAAACTAGGGTAGTCAATTCTGATGGTGATGATATTCATGAACTTGATTTGCGTATCTGCATGGTGATATTGTGCAGGTTAGAATCAGGTTTGTTGTTGGAGTGAAGTATGAAGAGAAGGCTGCCTTTATGGAAACGAAGGAGTAGGAACATCGGAAACCCGGCATGTGAATGGTTTTCCAGATTTTGGGCGAGGAATGTGGCGTGGATTTTATTTTGTGGATTTTGGTTATGAATCCGGCATGTTTTGTTGATCTTTTTTAAAGTTGATTTTGTGTAATTGTAATTAGGAAAGCAATTGTTGATGGAAAGGTAATGATATATAAATATAAATCTATCATCTTTGGGCACGGACAATTGGAGTTTATCTTTTCTTTTGTGTTCATTGTAATTCGATCTGGAACTTACTTCTTAGTTATTGTTCTCCAGTTTGGATTCCTGTTGTCTAGTTTTGCTGATCCAAATTTTGAACGCTCGGGTCTACACTTAGTCGTCAAGTATTATAATCATGAAATAAAACATATGTCTGTCAAAATCAGTACAACGATGAATGCATTCAAATTTATACTGTCCATTGAGATTTTCTTATTTTATTTTCTTCATTGCAGGGCATGTTCTAAGTGTTGCATGGAGTTCTGATGCTAAGTCAATATTTTCAGGGAGTAGTCATGGGTATGTTATCTTATTAGTCACGTCTTATTTGGGTTCTGTTATTTGTTACTTGTGATAATTGAGAAATTTTGTTTATTTTTTTATTTGTGTTCGTCGAATTATCACTTATATATATGACTTATCACTAAGGTGATTCTTTCTTACAGTTTACCGGCCTTTGCAGTTTCATAAGATGCTGGGATGCCCAGTCTGCTTGTGAGGTCTATATGATATAGTAGCAGCCAAAATTGCAACTGCCAGAAACCAATTTTCGTTTGTTTAGTGTAGTCTGGGGTGAGAATATGAACTTGTGAATTTTGTCATGTATGCATTATTGCCATCATTGTTACTAGACTACCAGTATAACTAAAATCAGCATTCCCTTTTAATCATAGACAGTACATGGTTGTGGTTTGTGTTTCTTCTTTACTTTTTAATTTGTTTAAAGATACTCATTGGAGCTGACTTCTATAGGGGTGTGCAACCATGCCTTCCACTTCCACTGCATCAGTCGTTGGCTCAAGACTCGCCAAGTTTGTCCATTGGGTACGCTGAACTCCCCTCATCTTCTCCTTCTGCTTGTATTTGTCTATCCTTAGTAGGTCTTATTAACTTAATGTTGTGTGTGGTGTATTATTGTCATGCAAATAACAATGAGTGGGAATTCCAGAAGTACGGTCACTGATAGTGCTTCACTGGTGACTAGCAAGACATACGACATGTATCTTCTTCTTTCACTCTGACAACTCTGGTAGTAAAGCCTGGATGTGGATTTTTCAAACTTTTCTATGCTTCTGTTTTTTTTTTTTTGCTCTGTGCATCTTGAATTTTTGGGTTGTGAAGTTTCTGCAGTTCCATTCCAACTATTAAAACTTGTCTAAGATGTTCATTAGTTACTGAGAATATGTTGTGAGTAAAGTTTTTCTCTCATTGTAGCTCCCTACGGAGACATTTATGTGATTTTAGTGAATTACCCTTATCTGTCTCTTTGTATTTGGTTTTCTGTTCCTAAAATTACCATTCAAGTTGATCATTTTAGTTAATTTCCAAGCACTGCGTATTCAGGGATGGGTTAACCATTATATCTAGGGACCATCACTTATTCACCTGCACTATCTTCATTCCTTGTTTTGAACCCAAGTCTAAATCACTTATTCACCCTGCACCATCACTTATTCACCTGCACATGTAATTGGTTATCACGTCAGTCTAACCACTAGATATCTTTCTTATGGCTAACTTTGGCACCCAGCATTTTACTCTTGGGTCTCTACTCTCTACATTAACCAGTATGTGCCTGATAGGCTGATATAATATGAACAAATGGGAGATTGTTAAGTTTTTGTTGTTGCTTTGAAGGATGTGGGAATTCTCGGTTGGTTTATACATGGTCAACATATGGCTGGATTCTAAAATACACACATACAATGATCCTTAAATTGTTTATCTGGCCAATAGAAAGCCAAAAATATATGATCCAACGGATATAAATATAGATTTAGGAAATCATTATTCATTGGAGTTTTTCTCAGGTTATTTTTTTTTTCCATAAATACATATTCCTCGATATTAAAATATACAAATATTTTACTAATTTAAAAATATATAATATTCAAGCAAAAATAATCAAAAAAGGGTGTTATAACCAACTATAATCGTACTAAAATTGACGGATACAATTTTTTTTCCAATGAGTCACACGGATCACAATCCGTATAACTAGATAGAACTAGATATAAAGCGTTGATGGATTTTGATCACACGGTCTATCTTTCTCCCTCAAGTTTTACCATGTGGTGGTGGCTTAAACTTAGTTGCTGAGAGAGGTTTGAGCAACCAATTCATTTTCTGTTGCTACGAGTTTGTGCCTCAAAGTGAATATCTACATGATCACTTTTTTAGATGCTATAAATTACTTGAAAAACGGATCTAGCAATTAAACATATTTGGTCGTGGCTCATACTTAGTTGCTGGGAGAGGTTTGAGAAACCAATTTATTTTGTTGTTGCTACGAGTCGGTGCCTCAAAGTGAATAGCTACATGATCAACTTTTAGCTGCTATAAGTTACTTGAAAAACAGATCTAGCAATTAAACATATTTGGTAGTGGCTCAAACTTAGTTGCTGAGAGAGGTTTGAGCAACCAATTTATTTTGTTGTTGCTACGAGTCGGTGCTCAAAGTGAATAGCTACATGATCAACTTTTAGCTGCTATAAGTTACTTGAAAAACAGATCTAGCAATTAAACGTATTTGGTTGTGGCTCAAACTTAGTTGCTGAGGGAGGTTTGAGCAACCAATTTATTTTGTTGTTGCTACGTGTCGGTGCCTCAAAGTAAATAGCTCCATGATCACTTTTCAAGTTGCTATAAATTACTTGAACAAAGGATCTAGCGATTAAGCACATTTTTTCGTTGCTAAATAATAGTGGACACAGGTTTATAGCCGCTAAAATTTCTGGCAGTTGCAATTTTAGATGCTTAAACTATTAAAACGACTAATTTTTCGAGCTCTTGCTAAGATTTTAGACGCTTAAACCCGTTTTTCTTGTAGTGCTTATGAGCCATAAGCAGATAAATATTCATGGAGAAAGGTAAAGTAAAGCAAAATAATAACCTAAAGAAGTTAGTGCATGGGAAACGGCATAACGTCCATATGATTTTGGCTCAACAAGAAAGCCTTGAAAATTAAGCATTAGAAGTCAACTTATGACAACCATGTCAGGTCAAGTGAAAAACATTCAGAATGATTAACCAAAAAAAATTTCTCTAGAATAACCATATCAATGAGTAAAAACATTAGTCATTCGGTGCACATACACGGGGGATACCTTGAAGAGCAAAACTGACAAATTTAACAAAGATGAAGGAACAATGATAGATAAGATGGCTTACTGTTTTCAATAGTAGTTTATCATGTGAGGTTTTGTCATCCCAAATAAGCATCATAACACGAACTCCTTCTTGTGACTTGTACTTCAAAAGTTCACCAAGGTTAGTTCTCCTCCATTTGGCAGAGGTTTTGTGGGCTCCCTTACAATTTTGACACGATGATATACCGACCAACCAACAATGTAGATTAAATGGTGATTTTCCAAAATGGCATGACATATATCTTCCCAACATTGACCCTGCCTGAAAACCTTTCCACCATCTAATGGGATTTCAGGTAACATATTTTCCGGTACATGAGCATCTTGATAAAGAGTGAACTGCCCGCCTTTTCGAAGTGGGAAATATGTGTTAGGAACACCCAATTAATCATTCCCAGCACCAACACCGTATTTATACAGTGGGTTCTCTTTAATAGCCTTAAATTGCAAAGAAAAGTGTAACTCAGGGTAGGGTTTCAACGGATTATTGTAAAAACCCACAATAGGGAACCATCCACTAATTCTGCTCCAGTTAGAATCTTCTCTACTGCTATATCCACCACTCCTATAAGTTGGGCCCAAGAACATCATTATCCTTCACTTGAAACTCAATTTTAGCTATAGGTGTGCTACCGGTATACAAAAATGCTCGTCCCAAAGTGGGTTCTCAGAGTTCAGAATCACTCTATTTCGAGTAATTGTAATGTGGTCAACATCGGCCGTTACAGCCAAGATAATGTCGTTTTTTAAGGTATCGGCAGAATATCTTGACGATTTCCGAGATTTCGCTGAACGATATTTGAACACGAATATCGGCCGATTCGCCCGTATCTTGGCCGAGACAATTCACCGAATTTACTATTGTAATCTAACGGTTTCAGATTGATTGACGAATCCAACGGTCCAAGATCTTCTTTACTTTACTCTTCTCGCCCGTATCTCCATCTTCTTTACTTTCCTGAATCAGTTTTTGAGAATGCTTTCAATCTTCTCATGTTCATCAAACAAGTAGGGTTTCACTGTTTCAGATTGATTGAGGAAATAAGTAGATCAAGATTGACAGGAATTATTCGATGAGAAGACCGATTTCCACATAGCTCTATACCTTCATCAAGATCAACAGGTAAAGTTCTGGTTTTAATTTGATTGTAGTTTTTGGATTTTAATGAGGTTTTGATCAGGGGGTTTTGTTTATTTAAGACCTCGATTTCTTTAAATGTTTGAGTTTCTTTATGTTTCACTAATTTTTCATGAGAAATTCTATATACATTCTTTAAAATTAATTGTGCTATAATGTTCTTTTCATGAAAGACTGATGGATCCTCCACTGTGTAGTTCACTTAGGATGTATGTTTAGAGGAACAACATGGGACTCCATGTATCCATGGATAGGTGGAGTCCCATGGCTTCGATCACTGTGGGACTCCATTATTAGATTTAGTCCCTGCATTAGTACTGAGTTTTATCTGGCTTTCCTTTTGCTTGTTGGAGGTTCTTTAGACTCCTCTCCATCAGTGCAAGGAGAGCAGCTTTGGTATTTGGTGGATTCCTCATTTCTGTATTTATGCATTAGTGAATTCAAAATGACTATTACTGTATTACCTTATGCTAACACATATGTTTTGTGATGTTAGTTTAAAAATATTCTGCTAAAATGTTACACAAGGCAAAGAATGCAGTCTCAGGGTTAGTGTATTTGTTCAGACGCTTAGGCTTCGGTTTCTTTGGTCATAATTTGATTTAGTTCTCATTGAGCATACATAGTAAGCCAAAAGACTTGAGTGTACACAACTGCAACTATGAACACCCACAACCCTTAATTACTAAGAGTCTAAGACTACTGTGAAAATTAGTCTTTTCTTACATTTGCAACTCAACGACATCACAGATTCTAAATGCATCCTTAAATTCTCATATCTACATTTTCATTCAATCAGTGCACTTTGTGTGTAGCAAAACTCCTCATGCTGGCTAATATGTTCATATGCCTGCTTAGGTATTTCTATATGAATGTCTTTTAACTATTTAAAATGTAGGAGGGATCTATTTGTTATCAACTTAACACCTAATGCAAATATCAGGTTGTAGAGTTTTAGTCTTGTTAGTGTCTCAGCTATTGTCCTAATGCAAATGTGCAATCCAATTTGGCTCTTGATATGGATCAGATGTACTAGCTACTAGCTGCCAGACATGTAGTGACGAATATATCAGTGACTGTTGCTCGAGGATTTAATATTTAAATTTTCAGCAAGGTGTTTATAGGCTTCTGACCCTTCGTGTCCTGATGTTGATGTTAGCTGTTAAATCATTGGAGGTCGTCATCATGTATGTATATGGTGATGTTGATGTCAACTGTATTCTTTGTTTCTAAGTTTAATAATTGAAGTAAATACCATCAGTAATTGCTTTTCTCATAAGGAGAGACTCTCTTGCAACATGTAGTGGTTGCCGTTTGAATGATCATTTGTT